>PVIY010028774.1:0-32731 GCA_004026745.1 Myrmecophaga tridactyla | reverse complement strand
AGGGGTTAGAAAAGGTATTAACAGTTTGTTTGGATGGCTGGTTGAAACATGGATCAAAAGGTGGCCAACATTACCTGAGGTTGAAATGCCAGAACTGCCCTGGTATAATGTAGATGAGTGGATCCAGAGGCTTAGAGAGATTGGGATGTTAGAGTGGATTTATCATGCAAAGCCTGGTCTTACACCCCAGGAATGTCCAGAGGATGCACCTTTTACCAGAACAGTGAGAAATAAATTTGTGAGACTAGTGCCATCATCCCTGAAGAACTCTGTAGTTGCACTTCTCTGAAGGTCAGATATTGCTGTAGGAACTGCTGTCACTGAGCTGGAATCCTTAAACACAGTGGGGATGACTGGATCGCAAGTTGGCAGAAGCCAGGTGGCAGCACTTAATTGCCAAAGACAGGGTAGATGTGGCTATTATAATAGACAGCAAACTCAAAGCAGGAGTCAAAATTATATGACTTGGAGAGATTTTGTAGCATTGGCTAGTAAGTCATGGGGTACCTAGAAATACAATAGATGGGCAGTGTACTAAATTCTTGTTCGAGATGTATAAACAAAAGTGTTCTAGGTCAATTGAACAGAAGTCTAACCTGAATTACAAAAACACAGAGTCACGGCCCCTTAATCAATTTCCAGACTTCAGACAGTTTACAGACCCAGGGCCCCCTGAATAAAGGGGAGGCCAGGTCCCTGTGGGGGAGAATCTTGTTACACTGCCACAAATTTATGTTGTTAATCTTCCTTCAAGCCTTCCCCAGGGAGACCGACGGCCTTTTACCAGGGTAACTGTGCACTGGGGAAAAGGAAATGATCAGATATTTCAGGGATTATTAGACACTGGTTCGGAAGTGACATTAATTCCAGGGGACCCAAAACGTCACTCTGGCCTACCAGTCAGAGTGGGGGCTTATGGAGGCCAGGTGATCAATGGAGTTTTAGCTCAGGTGTATCTCATAGTGGGTCCAGTGGGCCCCCGGACCCATTCTGTAGTTATTTCCCCAGTTCCAGAATGTATAATTGGAATAGACATACCGAGCAACCGTCAGAATCCCTGCATTGGCTGTCTAACTCATGCAGTGAGGGCTATTATGGTGGGAAAGGCCAAGTGGAAGCCACTAGAACTGCCCCTACCTAGCAAAATAGTAAATCAGAAGTAATACAGGATTCCTGGAGGGATTGTAGAGATTATTGCCACTCTTAAAGACTTGAAGGATGCTAGGGTGGTGATTCCCCCCACATCCCCATTCAACTCTCCTATTTGGCCAGTACAGAAAACAGATGGGTCTTGGAGGATGACAGTGAATTATTGTAAGCTCAACCAGGTGGTAACTCCAATTGCAGCTGCTGTTCCAGATGTGGTATCATTGCCTGACCAATCAATACATCCCCGGGTACCTGGTATGCAGCTATTGATTTGGTAAATGCTTTTTTTCTCAATAGCCTTTAGTAAGGACAACCAGACACAGTGTGCTTTCAGCTGGCAAGGTCAGCAATGTACTTTCACTGTCCTACCTCAGAGGTATATCAACTCTCTAGCCCTATGTCATAATCTTGTCCGAAGGGAACTTGATCATTTCTCCCTCCCACAAGACATCACACTGGTCCATTATATTGATGATATCATGTTGTTTGGACCTAGTGAGCCAGATGTAGCAACTACTGTAGACTTACTGGTAAGGCATTTGTGTGTCAGAGGCTGGGAGATAAATCCAACAAAAATACAGGGGCCTTCCACCTCAGTGAAATTTCTAGGTGTCCAGTGGTGTGGGGCATGTTGAGATATCCCTTCTAAGGTGAAGGATAAGTTGCTGCATCTGGCCCCACCTATGACCAAAAAAAGAGGCAAAATGCCTAGTTGGTCTCTTTGGATTTTGGCGACAATGTATTCCTCATTTGGGTGTGCTACTCTGGCCCATTTATCGAGTGACCAGAAAAGCTACTAATTTTGAATGGGGACCTGAACAAAAGGAGGCTCTGCGACAGGTCCAGGCTGCTGTACAAGCTGCTTTGCCATTTGTGCCATATGATCCAGCAAATCCAATGGTGCTGGAAGTGTCAGTGGCAAATAGAGATGCTGTCTGGAGCCTTTGGCAGGCCCTTATAGGAGAATCAAATGTAGGCCCATAGGATTTTGGAATAAAGCTTTACCATCTGCTGCAGATAACTACTCTCCTTTTGAGAAACAGCTTTGGCCTGCTACTGGGCCTTAGTGGGGACTGAACGCTTAACCTTGGGCCACCAAGTTACCATGTGTTGCCTATCATGAACTGAGTGTTGTCTGACCCACCAAGCCATAAAGTTGGGCATGTGCAGCAGCACTCTATTGTAAAATGGAAATGGTATATATGAGATAGATCTAGGCCAGATCCTGAAGGCACAAGTAAGTTACATGAGGAAGTTGCCCAAAGGCCCATGGTCTCCACTCCTGTCACATTACCTTCTCTTTCCCAGACCAGAGCTATGGCCTCTTGGGGAGTTCCTTACAGTGAATTGACTGAGGAAGAGAAAACTCGGGCCTGGTTTACAGATGGTTCAGCACGATATGCAGGTAACACCTGAAAGTGGACAGCTGCAGCACTACACCCCCTTTCTGGGGTGTCCTTGGAAGACAGTGGTGAGGGGAAATCCTCCCAGTGGGCAGAACTTTGAGCAGTGCACCTGGTTGTTCATTTTGCTTGGAAGTAGAACTGGCCAGAGGCGCATTTGTATACTGACACCTGGGCTGTTACTCGTAGTTTGGCTGGTTTTATAGTCAGGGAGTGTTAATCCTCCCACTTTGTTCTTCTTCGTTAGAATACTTTTAGTTATTCAGGGCCTCTTTCCCTTCCGGATGAATTTGGTAACTAGCTTTTCCAAGTCTTCAAAGTAGGTTGCTGTAATTTTGATTGGTACTGTGTTGAATTGGTACTGAATTGTTGTGTAGATCAATTTGGGTAGTATTGACAACTCAACTATATTTAGCCTTCCTATCCATGAGTAGGGAATGTCTTTCCATGTATTTAGAGCTTCTTTGATTTCTTTTAGCAATGTCATGTAGTTTTCTGTGTACAAGTACCCCTAAAGAGTAGATGAAAGATCAAAGATGATGATGGAATTATACAGAGGAGGTTAGGTTTAACAAATGAATATGATTGCTGAATCATTATATTGATATTTCTTTTAGCCTCCAGTACCTTAGAGCAGCTAGAAATAAAAATCTAAAATTGTGGAATTGTAACCCATACCAAACTCTGAAATCTGTTCTACCACTAATTGTACTTTTTTATTGAATAGTATAATATATATACAAAGCAAAGAAATAAAAAAACAATAGTTTTCAAAACACTTTATAACACGTAGTTACAGGACAGATCCTAGAGTTTGTCATGGG
This sequence comes from Myrmecophaga tridactyla, assembly GCA_004026745.1. Lineage (NCBI taxonomy): Eukaryota > Metazoa > Chordata > Mammalia > Pilosa > Myrmecophagidae > Myrmecophaga > Myrmecophaga tridactyla. The sequence goes on along the minus strand of PVIY010028774.1, from coordinate 29,355 downwards.
CTACCATACGTCATCTCAGATTTTTTTTCTTCTAGCTGCTCCAGAATATAGGACGCTAGAAAGCTTAAATATATATTTTTATCATTACAGTCGACTTACCCCCCCTTTTTTTGTGAAAAATAGCATAGACAAAAAAGCAATAAATTGCAAAGCCCAGCACCACAATTAGTTGTAGAACATATTTCAGAGTTTGGCATGGGTTACAATTCCACAATTTTAGGTTTTTACTTCTAGCTGCTCTAAGGTACTGGAGGCTAAAAGAAATATTTGATATTTGAGAGTAACCTCCAGAGTAGCCTCTCGACTCTGTCTGATCTCTCTCTGCCACAAATACTTTATTAGTTACACTTTTTCCCCCCTTTTGGTCAGATGGAATTGTTGATTCTACAGTGCCAGGGATGGATTCATTCCTGGGAGTCATCTCCCATGTTGCCAGAGACTTTCACCCCTGGATGTCATGTCCCACATAGGTGGGAGGGCAATGATTTCATTTGCAGAGTTGGGCTTAGAGAGAGTGAGGCCACATCTGAGCAACAAAAAAGGTCCTCTTGAAGTAATTCCTAGGCATACCTATAGGTAGTCTAAGCTTCTCTGCTACCTACATAAGCTTCACAAGAGTAAGTCCCAAGATCGAGGGAATGGCCTATTGATTTGGGTGTCCCTTAAGTTTGACACAGTAGTGATATAGTTAAATTTATTGCTTTTATGTATATGTTATTTAAAGAGAAAGAGGAGTATAACAAGGAAGATAGGATTTAACAAAAGAGTATGACTGCTGAATCATATTGATATTTCTGTTGGTCTTCACTGTCTTAGAACAGTTAGAAGAAAAAATGAAAAATCATGGAACTGTAACCCATACCAAACTTTAAAATCTGTTCTATAGCTACTTGTTAAAATGTACTTGGAAATTTATTGCTTTTTTTGTATATATGTTAAGTTTCACAATAAAAATAAAAAAAAAGAATAACCTCCATGATGACCACCTGACTCTATTTGAATCTCAACTACTGAATCCTTATTTGTTTCATTTCTCTTTTCCCCCTTTTTGTGGAGAAGACTTTCTCAATCCTTTGATGCCGGGTCCAGGCTCATCCCGGAAGTCATGTCCCAGATTTATACCCCTGGAGTCATGTCCCACGTAGCGGGGAGAGTAGTAAGTTCACCTGTCAAGTTGGCTTAGAGAGAGAGAGGCCATAACTGAGCAACAAAAGAGGTTCTCTTGGGTGATTCTTAGGCATAATTATATGTAGGCTTAGTATCTCTTTTGCAGGAATAAGTTACATAAGGGCAAGTCCAAAGATTGAGGGCTCAGCCTACCAAATTGGTAGTCTCCAATACTTGTGAGAATGTCAGTAATTCCCCAGGTGAGGATGTTTAGTATTTCCACATTTTTCCCCCAGTCCCTTAAGGACACTTGGCAAAGACTTTCTTATTCTCTGCCTAAATTACTCTGGGAAGTATCATGGCATCACACTGACCTGTACAAACCAACAAGATCTCACAAGTTTCCATGTAATTATGGTCTTTCAATAAACTGACCATACAAGTTAAATTAGGGCACTACAGAAAGTATAAATTTTGCACCAAATAAATATCTCTTCCTTTGGTCTCACACAGAAGTTGAAATTTTAAAGCACAGTCAATATCATCCTTTACCCTTTAGTCTGATTTATCTTAGTCCTACTCAGATCAGCTTCATTCATGTTTGTAATTGAAGTCTGGATCTCTTTTTCAACTTTTCTAAACAGTTGCTGTGTGGGATAATGCTGACTTTTATAGTTGCAGAACTCTAGATCTGAGACTGAGATATCACACAGATAGCCAAAGTTCCAGGAACAGACCAGGTTATACCCCAAAAGCTCAGCATCTTAAAGTTTAGAAATAACTGTTACAACTCGGGAATACATGTGACTTCTGTAAGAACATACAATCTAGGAATCTAGAAGGCTTACAATAAGCCTTCCCCTGACAACTTATACTCTCATATTCAATTCTCAGAGTTTACACATTACAGTGAGTCCATATTAGTGAGAAGTTATAATGTCTGTCTTTTTGTTTCTGGCTTATTTCATCAACATCCTGTTCTTAAGGTCCATTCACCAGTGGCATGCCTCACAACTGTTTTCTTCTTGCAGCCACTCAATATTCCATGGTATGTATACACCTCAGTTGACCCTTCAGCAGTTGATGTACCATTAAGCCACCTCCATCCAATGCACATTGTGAATACTGCTGCCATTAACACCAGTGTGCAAATGTCCATTCATGTCCCTGCTTTCAGTTCTTCCAAGTATATACCTAATAACGAGTTGTAGGATCATATACCAATCCTATACCTAGCCTCCTGTCATATAGGTTTTAATTTTTCCAGGACATCAGAGGATGTGAGAATACAAAAACCCAAAGACTACGGGTTCACCGAGACCCTGATCAGTGGCAAACAAGTGATAGAAACAGGATTGTGGAGATGCAGAGAGGAAAGAACTTCTGGCTGGAATAATCAGAGATAAAGATATGAAGTGGACCCAATGATATATTTCAGTAACTGGCAGTTAGGTCTATGACTTTTCCAGGTCCAACCATGTGAGTGTAAAGGAGGGGTAGGAATAGAAGAGGAGTCTGGAGTAGATGTGGGGTGGTTTCTTGAATAATCAGTACTGGCCTAGGGTTGTTTGGACAAGTTTTGCTGACTGTATTTCATGGCTGATCCCTTTGCACCTCATTTATTTTCTAACTGGACAGCTTTTGCCTCACTGATTTTTCACTACTAAGTGTGTCTGTTTGCAATCTCTTCATTTATTTTCTATTACACTTTGTGCTTCATTGAGCACTTTTGAGCACTTCCACTTCACACTCATCAAAGTGCTAGATGAGGAGAGGAGACATCCTATCTGCAGGCACCAGGTAGAGGGCTTCAAATTCAGTGACCAAGCAGGATGCCTAGTGTACCACTCCCTCCTCCCTGCTGTTCTAGAGCCTCTGGAACACTGGAGATTAGAGAGGCATTGGGGCAGAGGTAGAGACTGGAGAAACTGGAGTAAACGAGGAATAAATCTGAACCCTGTGGCAAATCCCAGGCCTTGCCCAACAGGGAAAGATTGGCAGTTCACCTCCTCTACTATCCAGAATTTGACCAACTAGGGCTTCATTACATCTTAAAATATGTCTTTGAGAAAGAAATGCAATTCATGATCTTGGGCTGGATAATGAATTGAAAAAAAATTGCTGTGAAGGATATTGGCAAAATTCGAGTATAGTATGTATATTATATAATAGTTTGGGATCAATACTAAATTTTCTGTATGTGTTCATTGTATTGTGGCTGTATGTGTATATATTTTAAAAGATACTTGCTGAAGTATTAGGGGTTAAGGGGCTTCATGTCTGCAACTCACTTTTAAATTGTTCAACATAAACAATAATAATGTGTGTGTGTCAGTATATCTGTATCTACATCTATCCAACAATTATCTATGTATCTATGTACCCATCTGTGTACCCATCTATGTATGTATGTATGTATATATGTTTCTATCTATCTATCTATCTATCTATCTATCTATCTATCTATCTATCTATCTATCTACCTACCTACCCACCCATCCATCTGTATTAGTCAGGCTTCTCTAGGAATTGCCCCATGACAGTGGGGATGCACAACTCCAAATTCCATAGGGCAGATTGCAAACTGGGACCGCCAATGAAGGTTTTCAATGAATTCTCCAGGAGAAGCTGGCTGGATGAAATAGAGATGAAAAGGCTCTCCTCTGACTGCTGAAATCATCACTTCTGCTTTTAAGGCCTTCAACTGATTGGATGAGAGTTCTCCCATTGTTGAAGGCTATCTCCTCAGTTGATGACAGATATAATTAGCCATAGATGTAATCAACTTACACGATGATTTAAATTCACAAAATATCTTCACAGTAACAATCAGGCCAATGCTTGCTTGGCCAAATAACTGGACACTTTAACTTAGCCAAGTTGATACATGAACTTAACCATCACACCATCTATCTAGAAATAAAACAAATGAGGCTGAATATTAACAATTGGTGAATCTAGGCACAGGATACATAAAAGCTTGTTATACTATTCTTGCAACTATTTTGAAAGTTTGAGCCATTTTGAAATAAAAACTTAAAAAGTTCTCTAGAACACTTCTGCTTCTGGATAAGATGGTCTGGGTTTGTTCTTCTGCCTGCAAGAACTAAAAATATGGAAAAAAATATGAAACAACAATTCTGAAGACAAGGACATCAGGCAGTGAAGGACGGTGAATCTGTGAGATGGGAAACAAATGAGATGAGCCACACAATTGCTCCAGCTTATAACTTTGAAGGTGTTTCTAAGCCTCAATACAGGAAGGGCAACCCAGGGGGAGCCCAGAGGACTCTTGAGGAAACAGAGCTGAAAAGTCAGAAGAAACCAAAAACAACTAGAGTTTGCCAAACAGAGTACTGGCAAGGAGAGAGATGCACAGAGAGAGAACTCTGGTGATCTGCAGTTGGTGTCCCTCAAGTATTCAGATGAATACTGATTAATTAATATACATGAATATACTATCGGAAACAAGTAGAAGTAACAGTGCTTAGTGATCATAGAGAGCTTGGAACAGTGCCTGTTCCCTCAAGCCAGACTGGAATGCTTCATGAATTATGGGACACTGGCCTCAGTAATGGGGAATAAATGGTCCTAGACTGAACACTTCTCAGGACTTTGCTAAAATATAATGAAAGCAAAATCCCAAAAGATAAACTATTTACTTAACTGCATCTCAGAATTAAACTCAAGATATTTATAGGAATATAAAAATATCTAATGCCCAACAAGGTAAACTACACAATGTCTAGCAACCAATAAAAATATGAGGCATGTGAAGAGGCAGAAAAATAAAACCTATATGAAAAGCTGCAGACCCATACCTGTCAGCAAAAGCCAAGTGGCGAACTTAGGCTACTACCCATGCCTGGCTGTAGTGAGGCACCCTTCCTCCTTCATGTTGGGCTGGGGTCAGAGAGGTCTGAGTGGCTAATAAGGACTTTCTCTACTTCCCAGCAATAACAATCCACCCCTATTCACCCCATCCTGAATCAGTGGCGACCACATAAGTAGCCTGGACTTGCTTTCTACTCCCACCTAGCAGTAATGAGTGCCTCCTCCTCTCTTTGCTGGAGTGGTGTCAGAGGAGGTGGCGTTGGAAGCCAGGACTTTTACCATTTTTCAACCAGGTGCCAACGAGGACCAGGAAGGGGGCTGGAACTCTCACTCCTACCCAGCAAAAGCAAGATGCTGCTTCCCAACAGGGGTATTATTTGAGGCCAAATGGGGATCCAGGGCTTTCACTCCTAACTGGAAGCAATAAGGCAGCAGTCCCCTTTCCTTGCTGGCATGGTGTCAGAGGAAGCCTGTTGAACAGACTATTTAAATGAGATCCTGAATCTCATAATGTAATATCTAAAATACCCAGGATACAATAAAAAACCACTCATCATGCTAAGAACAAGGAAAATCTCAATTTTAATGAGAAAAGTCAATCAACAGATGCCAAACTGACATGACCCAGATGTTGGAATTATCTGACAAGAATTTTAAAGCAGAAATTATAAAAATGCTTCAATGAGCAATTATGAACAGCATGCTTAAGACAAATGAGAAAAAATAGAATGTTTCAGCAAAGAAAGAAAAGATATAAAGAAGAACCTAATGGAGATTAAAAAAATATCTATTAATTAAAAAAATTTAACAAATGAACTAAAACATTAACATATATAATCAGTAATTCACAATATCATCACTTAGTTGCATATTCATCATTTCTTCGAACATTTGCATCAATTCAGAAAATAGAAATAAAAAAGACAACAGAAAAAGAAATAAAATGAAAACAGAAAAAAAAAAAGATTATACATACCATACCCCTTACTCCTCGCTTTCATTGATCACTAGAATTTCAAACTAAATTTATTTTAGCATTTGTTCCCCCTATTATTTATTTTTATTCCATATGTTCTACTCGTCTGTGACAAGGTAGATAAAAGGAGCATCAGACACAAAGTTTTCACAATCACACAGTCACATTGTGAAAGCTATATCATTATTCAATCATCCTCAAGAAACATGGCTACTGGAACACAGCTCTACATTTTCAGGCAGTTCCCTCCAGCCTCTCCACTACATCTTGAATAACAAGGTGATATCTACTTAATGCGTAAGAATAACCTCCAGGATAACCTCTTGATTCTGTTTGGAATCTCTCAGCCATTGACACTTTGTCTCATTTCACTCTTCCCCCTTTTGGTCGAGAAGGTTTTCTCAATCCCTTGATGCTGAATTTCAGCTCATTCTAGGGTTTTTCTCAATCCCTTGATGCTGAGTCTCCATTCATTCCAAGATCTCTGTCCCACGTTGCCAGGAAGGTCCACACCCCTGGGATTCATGTCCCACATAGACAGGGGGAGGGTGGTGAGACTGCTTGTTGTGTTGGCTGGAGAGAGAGGCCACATCTGAGCAACAAAAGAGGCTGTCTTGGGGGTGACTCTTAGGCTTAAATTTTAAGTAGACTTGACCTATTCTTTGTGTGGTTAAGTTTCATATGAACAAACCTCAAGACTGGGGGCTCAGCCTATAGCTTTGGTTGTCCATACTGCTTGTAAGAATATCAAGAATTCAACTTGGGGAAGTTGAATTTCTCCCCGTTCTCACCATTCTTTGCAAATACTTTTCCACTCACTGATCAAATCACTCTGGGATTCATCGGTGTATCACTCTAGACAAACCAACAAAATCTCATGTCCTACCTGAGATTCCAAGTACTTATGGTGTTCAATCAAGCTATCTATATAAGTTATATTAGGAAATGCACTAGTCAAAATATAAATTTTGTACCAACTAAACATTTTTTGCTTTAGTCTCACACATAAGGTAAGATTTTAAAATCTTAATTACCATCTATTTTCAGCACCCTGCAGTAATGACATTCCTTTGTTCTTCCTCATGCAAAAACCGTAATGGAGATTTTAAAACTGAAAAATACAATAGCCAAAATTTGAAGAAATAATGACGGAAAATTTCCCAAATATGTCAAAAGACAGAAACCTAAAGATTTAAGAAACTAGCAAACTCTGAATAGCATAAACTCAAAGAGAGCCACAGCAAGACACATCGTAATCAGATTTCTGAAAACTAAAAACAAAGAAAGAACCTTGAAAGCAGCAAGAGAAAAATTATATCTTACCTACGGGGTGAAACAAACAGAATACCAGTGATTTCTTATAAGAAACCACAAAAGCCAAAAGGAAGTGGCCGAATATTTTTCAAGTGCCAAAAGAAAAGAAACTGTCAGTCCAGAATTTTACATTTAGTGAAAATAAACTTCAGGAATGATGGGGAAAACAAGACATTCTCAGATGAAGAAAAACTAAAATAGTTTGTTCCAAGAACACTTAACCTATTCTAAAAAATGGCTAAAGGAAGTTCTTGAAACAGAAAGGAAGTGATAAAAAGAAGAAATCCTGAAGCATGAGAAAAGAAGAAAGACAAAGGGAAAAAGTCAAAACACGGCGTAGCTGCTCACCATTTGAAGAGGCTGTTGCAATGCTCAGAAGGAATATAAAGGATTACAGAAAAAAACATGCTTCGTTATTGAAAGACTGATGCCCATACTGAACTCAGAATGACAATGAGCTCAGGCAGGGACCCATCTGAGAACTCACTACCAACCCAACCCAACTGAGAACTTATCACCAACTCAACCCAATGAAGAACTCACTACCAACACGCCCAGCTGGGATATTTGCATTTTATACAAATTGTTTTTATGATGTTCTAAATTTTACATTTTAGAGGTACATAACTGAATCATCATGAATACTATTCTTGCACATATCTTTAGTAAACAGAATGACCATTTCTGAATATAAACAGAATGTGATCTGCAAATGCTTGATTGTTAATAGCTTCTCCAGGGCTCTGTGACCTAGTCATTTTGAAATATCACAATTTAGCCTAACATAGTGCTCTAGGCATTTTTTTTGGGTCAGTTTTAGCTGATTTCTGATGTTAAAGATGGAAGGAGTTATTTTATAAGTGATTCTGAGTAAAAAAAAAAAAACAGAGATATCAGTTGGTAAACCGAGCATCTGAGCACCACTGTATGTATTACCACACTTCAAAGCATTCCATTGTAACATTCATTCATACTGTGTAGCACATAGTTTTTGAATTGTTTTATTCAATAATTGGCTCTTGAGCAAATCTTGGATTGTTTTTTTTCCCATTCAAAATTAATTTTTCTAGAGATTGCTTTAATTTCACTCATTTGATGTCTTGAACTTGCTCTGTCTTTTTCCCTATTTATTTCCTTGTTAGGTTACAAAACTTTTTGAAGCAGAGCCAAGAAAATTTCTCGGATTTAGTTAAATCATTTAGAAGCTATCGTTGTGCTGCTTAATAACTTTATGAATATTCTATGCTATTCTATGGGAACTCTTCTGAGTTTTTCATTTGTTTATATTTTCTTTGTCAGTTTTGTGTTTTTGAGTAAATAAAGGACATAAAGTAGGGCATGTTTTTAGAAGACCATTAGCTTACCAATTGTGCAGGTTTGAAAGGATTATGTTCCCTAGAAAAGCCATGTTTTAATCCTGATCCATCTTGTGGAGGCAGCTGTTTCTTTTAATCCCTGTTCAGCATTGTAGGTTGGAAATGTGATTAGATCATCTCCACAGAGATGTGACATACCCAGTTGTGGGTATTAACCTTGGATTAGAGGGAGATGTGTCTCCACCCATTCAGGTGAGTGTTGATTCGTTTACAGGAATCCTTTAAAAGAGGAAACATTCTGGAGAAAGCAAGAGAACCATGAGAACCACGAGAGCCCACACAACCAGTCTTTGGAGATGAAGAAGGAAAATGCCCCTGGGGTAGCTTCATGAAGCAGGAAGCCTAGAGAGAAAGCTAGTAGACCTTGTCATGTTCGCCATGTGCCTTTCCAGTTGAGAGAGAAACCCCGAACTTCATTGGCCTTTCTTGATTGAAGGTAGCCTCTTGTAGGTGCCTTAATTTGGACATTTTTATAGACTTGCTTTAATTGGGACATTTTCATGGCCTTAGAACGTAAACTTGGAACCTAATAAATCCCACTACCCCCAGTATTCTGTTTCTGGTATATTGCATTCCCGCAGCTAGCAAACTAGAACACCAAGCTACTCTCGGGAAAATAAAAGTCAATAATAAGAAACAATTACCCCCTCCTCAACAGGGGCCAAATAAATGAACAAATACTTCTCCAAAGAAGATATATGGATTGTAGCTAAGCACATGAAAAGATGCTCGACATCATTTGTCATTAAGGAAATGAAAATTAAAACCACAATGAGATACTGCAATGTGCCCATCAGAACGGCTAAAATGAAAAAGGCTGACCATACCAAGTTCTGGCAACGATCTGGAACAACTTGAGCTCTCATAAGCAGTTGGTGTGAAATGGTACAATCACTTTGGAAAACAGTTTGCATGATATGGAGCAGTCGTGTGATCTCAGAATTCCACTCTCGGATATTTACCCAAGAGAAATGTAAGCGTGTTCATACAAAAGGGTTTACACACATGTTCATAGCAGCTTTATTTGTAATAGTCAACGGCTGGAAATAACCCACGTGCTTGTCAACGGGGGCATCTATATAATAGAATGAATACAAGCAATGAAAAAGCATGTAGTATTGATACATGCTACAACATGGATTGATCTCAGAATAATTATGCTGAATGAAAGCAGCTAGATGAAAATGAATGCATCTTATGAGACTCCATTCATATAAAATTCCATGAAATCTGAACTAATCTATGGTGATAGAAAACAAATTCATGGTTGCCTAGGCATGGGAATGGGGTTGCTCAGAGGGAGGGATGAGGACATGAGACAACTTTTTGGGATGAAGGATGTGTTTATTATCTTGATTGTGGTGATGGTTTAACAGGTGCATATATAACTGAAAACTTATCAAATCATGCACTTTGTGCGCAGTTTATTATATGTCATTTATACTTCAGTAATGCTATTTTAAGAACAAAATAAAATCTCTAGGAAGTTTAAGCGGCTGTGAGTCAGCCAACCATTAATTAACATTAATTAATTTACTAAATTTTCTTATTCAGTGGAGGTGAGATGAAAAATTAAGGGAGATAAATTTTGGCTCAGTAAAATAAAGATAATTCTAATAAGAAGAATTAAGAGAAGGATGAACTGCTCTTGTACCTCCCCTACCGCAAATGTTTAGAGTCTGCCCTAGCTACTCTCTGGAAATACAGTAGGATGCATGCATTATAAAGAAAGTTTAACTCTTAGGTGTCTTGAGGATATGGGAGTCTGGAGGGTCTCTCTTATCCATAGCACCCTTTCTCTTGCCATCCTGCTTTTTGCTTCCCTTCTGAATACCTTCCCTAGGAAACCATTCTGTCTCTTTCTTGCTCTCTGGACCTTCTCCTGGTGGGCTCAGCTCCCTCTCCAAGGTGTTCTTGTCCATTAAGCAGCGTTTCTTCGTTTCTTCAAGTATTTTCTGGGGACTTCTTGCATGGGAAGAGACCTTATTGGCCCTGCAGGCTCCGAGTTCCGCTTCTGACCTAAGGAATCAGAATCTCTGGGGGAGGGCCCTTGGAATTTGCATTTTAACAAGCTCTCTAGTGGTTCCTTTGTGTGAGATTTGAGAAGCTCTTACTCTATGGCCTCTGAAGTTGTTCAGGACTCCCCTTCAGAATCTTGATCTACTCTTCCTCCTTCTCTACCTGTGGCTTTCCCTCAGTTGCAAGCATGGAGGGAAAACTTTCCTATCTAACTTGGTTGACATAGAGGTAGGCAGTTCTCCACTGTCTTTCCCTGCAGATGCTCAGTACGTGATAGGTAGTTTCTAGGGTCTGCCATGGGATCTGATGATTACTTATAAACAGATATATCAGGAAAATGAGTCTGGAACTCTAGACAACCCTCAACAATTTTTTTTTTTAAGTTTTGGGGACAGAAGCCACGAATGGACTAGGGCTGCCCATATGGTTACTGCTGAAATTACTGGGCCTATTAAGCATTTGGAAATCAAATCCCAGGAGCAAACTGGCTGTGTCATCAATAAGAAAAAGAACTAGGCCCAAGGGGTTTGGTGGGTAAGGCCAAATGGGGACACGAAGGAGAACTGGGAGGGTTTTGGATTTCATGAACTGAGTGGAAACATTTGGCCTTTGTGGCCAGGAGCATATAAGGAGCAGCTGGGCATTGGGGACTTGCTGAGGGAGAGGTTGAGGCCCTAGCTGGGCTCTTGGCCATCAACACAACTCACTGGAGGGGTGGCTGCAGTTTGCCAGGAAGGCCAATGCCCACTGGTAAGTGATCTCAGCCCTGCTGCCAGGAGTGAAGGGAGAGAGCACTCTGGAGTCTGAGCCAGGGCCAGGAAGTCCAGGCACAGAGAGGAAGGAGACAAGGAAGATGACTCTGGTATAAACTTGGGCCATTTGAACTGGGAACTAAATCAAGGAGAAGGAATCAAGATGGCTTGGGCAGGATGCATGCACATACCTACTCTGTCCACACTCCACACCAGGTATCTCCCTTCCACTAGCTGAGCTCAGCAGCCCTGCTGCTCTTGGGAGTCAGGACAGGGTGGAGGTGAAAGACTCCTCTCTCAGGGTCAAAGAAACTGGATTCAAGCCCCACTTCTGCCCTGTTACTTACTAGCTGGGTGACACTGGCTAATCCAAACTCTTTCAGCCTGCTTCTCTATCAGTAAACAAGAATGGTTAGGGTATGTAGTCTGGAGGGTTATCACAGGACTTGAATGAGCTGGCTAATTCATATAATGTGCATAGCATAGTGTCTACTTGTTGTTGGCATTTGGTAAATGTAAGCTATTATTACTCACTATTATTATTATTAACCAGGAAAGGAAGGTATTCAACGGGCTATTTGGCCAAAAGTCATGCCATCTTACCCTATAGATTATAATTCATTGTCCAAAGAAATGTCATTTTGTTTCTCATTTCATCGTAGAAGAGTGTTAAAAGCACATTTCTTTTTTACAGAAAGGAAATTGAAAGAACTTTTAAAGTTAGACACAGCCCTGGGCTTCAAAGAGCTTGCAGTCTGTCAGGCAGAGAGATGATTAAGAAAACCAATTCCACAACAGTGAAAGAGCATTTCAGAAGTGGGTGTGTGTTTGTATGGTGCTGGGAACGTGGGAGGAACACAAGGACAGGCACACGTGAGTCTCTTGAGAGGCTGGAACCCCACTGGACCCCTTGCTGCCCCTCTTCACCCTCTCTCAAACGGCAACAACTAACAGGCCATTAACCAGTGAAATGGAGAGTTGGAAGAAAAGGCTGTATCTCTTTTAGTTCTCTTGATATTTTGAGACCTGGTTTTAGGAAGTTGCTGGAACTTGAAAAAATTAAAAAACTGCACAGATGGTAATAAAATAAAGTGAATACTATGCAGAGACCTGGCTTCAGACCCTACACTTGCAAAAAACAGGGCGAAGCAATGGTGGCTCAGTGAAAGAATTCTCGCCTGTCATGCCCGAGACCCGGGTTCAATCCCCAGAGCCTGCCCATGACAAAAAAAAGAAAAAAAAAGTGTACTCCTAGAAGCTGAGAGCATGCCTTCTTTCTCAGTCTGCTGTACTCCAGGTGCTCCCATGCCATATCTCATTTAAGGTTCACAACAATCTTATGACTGCATTATTATTACCATTTAGTAGGTGAGGAAACTAAGGCACCGAGAAAACAGATAACCTTCATGTTAAAGCCAGGATTCACAGCTAGGCAGCCTGGCCCTGGGGCCTGCGCTCTCAGCCACCACTCTAATGGGATTGTTATGAAATTATTTTTTAAAAAATTGTTGATTTTCAAGATAGTCGTATTACAGTGCTTCCGGCCCAGAGTGGCTGTGGCCCAGAGTTCTGGGTGAAGGGGCAACCCCTGGGCTATGGGTGACTCATCGCAGTGTCAGTCTGGGCAGGACAGAAACGGCAGTAACATCACCGAGGTGGCCCTGGAAACACATCTGCTCTGCCCAAAGGGGGTCAGTTACCTGCTTTGGTGGTGAACAGCTGTGTTACACCATGGAACTGCATTTGTGCGAATATATATCATCAATGCCCTTCCAAACCCACATATTGGAAAAACCAAAGTGAAGCCTCCAGAGGATGTGATCGAACCTTTCCCCAAATATCGTGCTCTTTGGATCTCATACATCTAAACCGTCAGGAGTTGTAGAGATCTGGAATGTGTCAGGTTCCAGACGTGCCTGGAGGAGGCTCTGCCGTATCCGGAAATGCTTCCTCCAGCACGGATCACACTACTCCGGTTCTCTCATTTCCACCTTCAGCCTGGAGGTGGCAGCACGAGTGCCTGTTGCGGGTCGGTGTAGGCGGCCCCCACGCTGAGCCGATGAGAGTGAAGTTGGAGATAGAAGATGAGAACTGGGTTAGAGACGGAGCCAAGATCACGTGAACTCCAATTGCAACTAAAGCAAACACGTCATTCGTTAAAACTTTCAGTCTGGCCCAGCCTGAAACTCCCCGGGAGCCAGCCTCCGTGGGGCCTAGGGACCTGGCACTCCGGGCGGGGGTCCCCCGGGAGCGCGGGTCGCAGCATCCTGTGCATGGTCACCAGCACCTTCACGCCACCCCTCCAGCGCCACATTTCATAAGCTCTTACATAACTGCCTCCAGCCCATGGAGGATCCTAGCGGGGTCAGTGTCCGGGCCGTGTCCCTCCTGGGGACCGGCACGGCAGGCGGCTCGGCACGTCCCAGGGGCCACTCCTTCTTACTGCTGAGAAATCGTCCTGGGGCTTGCAATCTTGGGTCGGGGGCTTTTTCCTTTAGACCAGACAGGGTGTTGGTGATTTTGTTCCCACCCCACCCTCTTTTTCTCTGCAGGGTACCTGTCCTCTTGCATCTTTTTTTTTTCTATGCCTTCTCCTCTCCCCTCACACTGATGCTAGAGGACACATCCCACCCCAAAAGGTGAGAGTCCTAATGCAGCCTTCCTCTGGAGTAGTTGTAGTTATAAGAAGAGAACTGGATAAAACTGCATGGCCTATAATGGTGTCATTTCATGCACTTTTCTCCAGAAAGGTCTTTTGGGGCAGTTGGTTTCGTTTTAGGATTCCTTAAATTGCATCTCAGGGGGGAATCACAGTCTGCTGCTGCTGAAGGCCTTGTCTGGCTGCGAGGAGAGTCTGACTTAACTGCCAAATCCTCTTTTCTTGGGTACAGAGTGGAGATGTGACCTCGTTAGTCTGAATAGCAATTTGCAGCCGCAAAATCAAAAAAGAGCAAAGCTTGGAAACTTCTTTAATCAAAGCTGATTCCCCAGGAATTGTAGTTTTTATTCAGCTTCTGCAGGTCTTGGAGACACCCATTACTCACACTGTCTTCTGGCAGGTAAATATTAATTGCTGGGTTTATAATTATGGTAATTGCCCCATGTGAACAATGCATCTGGATATGCATTGTCATCTACTGGCACTCCAGCACAAGGATCACTACCTTTGGAGGGGACACTCCCCACGCCCCCTAAAAGCAGGTATAATTACTCTGCTGTAAAGCTACTCCTCCCTCTACTTTCCTTAGCTGGTTTGTATTGTCTTCCCATGAGCTCAATCTTCTAATGAAGATTTCTGTCTCCCTCTACCCTCCTAGCTCTTGCAGACCCCTCCTTCTCAGGACCACCCAGGAAACTTTCTCTCTGCATTATATACTATGAAATTTGATCGTAGTTGATTTCATGTATGGTCAAATACTGCCCCGGCTTGTTCTCAGTTTTATTTCTTCAAGTTTAATCTTCCAAATTAGGCTAACGAGGCTGTGAGGATTGTATTCATTAATCCCAGCCCTAGGGAAGAGGCTGGATAAATATTTGTTTAATAGGTGAGTATCAAGATGAAATTTTATTCATGAGACACAGGAAATGTCATCTGTTCATTTTTCAGTTAAAGTGTCCTGGGTTTCAACTCTGTGCCACGCCCTGTGCTGGGTTGCATCAGGATTACAAAGATGAGGAAGACAAAGTCCTGTCCTTATTGATGGAGAGAAGAAGGTTCCACAGCGCTCAATGTAAATGCCTCTGGAGTGTTGGAAGCAAGGAGTCCTGAAGTTCAGAGGAGAAAGGAGAGAGTGCTTGGGGCTGGTGGTCTGGGAGAAGTTCCTGGAGAAAGCAGCACTTGAGCGGGGTCCTTAGAGTGTAAGAGGGATTTCAGAAGATGGACATGATGGGAGTAAAACCTGTAAGAGGGCAACCATATGAGCAAAATTGGGTGGATGGGAAATCCTAAAGCATGTTTGCAGACCGCAAGCAATTCAACTTGACTGCAGTTTGACTATAATAAAGGTAACACTATCTAACATTTATTAAGACCCTACAGTATGCCGGGTATTATGCTTCACGTATTTTATTTCATTTTATCCTCACATCAACTCTAGGAGGCATGTTCTGTTAGTACTTCCATTTTATGAATGGAAAAGCTGCAGTTCCGAGAACTTCAGATAATTTACCTAAGGCCACAGCACTCTAAGCATGACTCTGGAGTCATGCTTTCCCCACTCCAAGACATGTGTAGAAGAAGTGAGAAATAAGATTGAAAAGGTCATTTGGGGCCATATTAAAATAGGCCTCAAACGTCAGAATTCATTTTGGTCAGTAAAGGGGAGTCAATGAAAGTTATTGAACAGGGCAGTCACCCAATAAAAGTCAAGCTTTAGGAATACTAATAAGGCAGCCAGAGGTAAGATGTACTGGAGAGAACCAAGACAGAGGAGGAAAGACCAAGAAGGAGGTGAATGCAAGTGGGAGATGAAAATTCAAAGTCTCAATAGAACAGAGAGAAGGGAAAGTAAAAAATTGTGTGGGAGACATTTCAGAAGTAGCTTTTATAGAGTTTGGTGACTCGGTGAATTAGAGGGTGAAGGAAGGAGTGGACAGTGACTCCACGGCACTGAGCTGAGAAGGTGGCAGTTCCATGGTCAGGTGTGAGGAGGCACACAGAGCTGGTTAAAGGTGGCTTACTTTGGTGGGTCAGTAGTTTTGCTGGGACACTATGGGACTATATTTCAGTGTAGGTCTTGAAACTGGAAAGAGTTCAGGGCTGAAGGTACAGATTTGGGAATCATGTGCAGAGAAGACAAAAGAGAAAGAGCCCACCTAGGGAGAGAGAGAGTAAAGAGAGGAAAAGAGGGGTCCTTGAGGGGGCCTTGGGGAGGAGGAAGAGGGAGACAAGTCACAGAAGGCAAAAGAAGGAATAGTTAGAGGGGAGGGAGATTGAGAGAATCCCACACAAGCCAGTGGAGGAGCTTTTCAAGGCAGGAGGTGGTCAGCAGCGTCAAGTTCAGCAGGTCAAGGCAGAAGAGGACCGAACTGCTTTGGCAACTGAGGGGGTCACCGGACTGAACACTGTTGGATGAAATAAACACATGACGGCACGCAGATATGACGGGATATTCTGCAGGCAGTAAGAAGAGGGTTTTTGAAGGACATTTCAGGATTTGAGAAAGTGTTTATAATCAGATAAATAATCAATCAATCAACTAATACATATAAATAGCCAATAAGTAAACTAATTAAATAAATAATAAGCGCGAGAGAAGGTACAAGTTATATTTATATATTTATTTCAGATTTTAGTCTGCATACTTTTTTTTTTTTTTTTTGGTTCCCAAATTGTGTTCCAGGACTCATACACTTTATTCCAGATAAATCCGCTTTAATCCTCGTCTTCCTCTGTTTTGTCATTCTGGTTAATCTGGAAGCAACATCATTCATAATTTTCTTTATTGTTAGCAACCACATGCAACCAGGCAGGTAGATTATTCTTCTTTAAATATTTTTTTGGGAGGAGATATTTCAAATACTTTTTTCCTCCTCTCAGGCATTGTAGTTCTTCCATCAAGGCCATCAGTTTTCCCATTACCTTTGAGTCTTTCTCAAAGAAACTACTCAAAACAGCAGCATCCACAATTCCATCTTCTACAGGGTGGGTGTAGTTAAGGGTGAACTTCAGAACTGGCTGCTGCTTTTTTTTTTTTTTTTGCCCCCCTTTGTCACAAATTTTTTCATGGGAGCCATGGTGGCAGTGGAGGCCGAAAAGGCTATACTTAAAAAAAAAAGTTGAGTAGAATATTAATGTATACTGGGGTGTTTTCCTACATTTTCTACTAAGCTCTGTGCTTTGAGCTAAACAGGGTTATGGGGAGACTTTAGAATTGAAAGGAGACTCAAGAGACTGGATTGATATTAAAAAGAGCTTGGAGTTATTTGCATGGAGGATTAAGGAAGATCAGGTACAGGGCAGAGAGGAGCAAGAGTGAAAGGATGTTGGAGAAGGCTGAAAAGCCTGGGTGGGGCAGAGAGTTGGGGAGTGAATCAGAGAGGGTAGACATGCGGGCGGCAGCTGCCTGGGCTAGTGGGTCCTGAATGAGGTCCAAAGAGATGTTTAGATTTTTTTTTAAAACTTTTTTTTATTGTATAGTATAACATATACACAAAGCAAAGAAATAAAAAATCAATAGTTTTCAAAGCACTCTTCAAAAAGCGGTTACAGAACCAATCCCAAGAGTTTGTCATGGGCTACCATACAATCCTCTCAGATTTTCCCTTCTAGCTGCTCCAGAATATAGGAGGCTAGAGGGCTCAAATACTTTTTTATCATCACAATCGACTTTTTTTCCTTCTTTTTTTTGTGAACAATAACATATATACAAAAAAGCTATAAATTTCCAAGCACAGCACCACACTTAGTTGTAGCACATATTTCTGACTTTGACATGAATTACAATTTCACAATTTTAGGTTTTTACTTTTAAGTTGCTCTAAAATACTGGAGACTAAGAGAGATATCAATTTAATGGTTCAGCATTCATATTCATTTGTGAGGTCCTATCTTCTATGTATATTCCACCATCACCTTTGATGTTTCCATACCTCTCATTGAGGTTGTTTGGGCTATGGCAATTCTAAATTTTTGAGATTGGAAGGGTCTTTCACTGATATGGCATAGGGAGATGGAATTATCTGATGTTCTGGAGAGGCTGGACTAGGTGTCAGGATTTATCTGGGCCCAAATGGAGGTTGTAGGTTTCTGGAAAGTTACTCTAGTGACTGAAACCCTTGTGGAATCTTACAAATTGCCCTAGGTGTTTTTTAGGATTGACTGGAATGGTCCTGGTTGGGGTTGGCAGGTTATGACAGGTAGCAAGGTCTACTTGAAGCTTGTATAAGGGCAACTTCCAGAGTAGCCTCTCGACTCTATTTGAACTCTCTCTGACACTGATACTTTATTAATTACGCTTCTTTTCCCCCATTTGGTCAGGATGGAATTGTTGATCCCCAGTGCCAGGTCTGGATTCATCCCTGGGTGTCATCTCCGATGTCATCAGGAAGACTTTCACCCCTGGATGTCATGTCCCACGTAGGGGGAAGGGCAATGATTTCACTTGCAGAGTTGAACTTAGATCGACTGAGGCCACATCTAAGCAACAACAGAGGTCCTTCAGAAGTAACTCTTAGGCCTGCCTATAGGTAGGCTAAACTTCTCCACTACCTACATAAGCTTCACAAGAGTAAGCCTCATGATCGAGGGCGTGGCCTATTGATTTGGGTGTCTCTAAAGTTTGACACAGTATCAGGGGATTCCCTGATGGTAAGGTTTAATAGTTCCATAGTTTTTCTCTCCTCCCTCAGGGGACTTTGCCAATACTTTTTGATTATCTGGTTAATATACTCTAGGATGTTTCCATGCAATACAATAATCTATACAGGATTAAAGGACCTCTTTCTCATTCTGTGCTCTCTGTGTTTCAGTTGTTCAAATGAGCTATATAGATAGGTTGAATTAGATTATGCACTACAGAAAGTTTCAGTTCCAGATCAAATAAACCTTTCTTCCATTGGTCTCAAAGAGTATGTGTGGTTCTAAAATATAGATGCTGTCTTTCTTACCCCTATGTTCTGAATTACCTTAACCCCCACCTGTTCAGCTTCATTCTTATCTCTAAGTATCAGGTTATATATATAAAACAGCCTCTGAAAATCCAGAAATAATAATCATCACTCCGGACTTAATGTGTCTGCTCTAAAAGCTTACAATCTAGGCCCCTGTTTTCTTATAAGCATTTTCTAAAGGTGACCATACCATTGCTGTTTTTTGGTTTGTGGCTTATTTTGTCTCACCAAATGCCCCACATGCTCATTCACATCGTTGCATGCCTCACGGCTTTGTTCCTTTTTGTAGCAGCACAACCTTCATTCATAAGTATACACCATCGTTCACCAATCTACTTCTCCATCAGTGCATCCTTCAGCCACCTACTTTCATTGGGCATCATGTAGAGGGCCCAAAGTCCACAGTCCATCAACGTTCTCAATTTTAGATAATTTCATTGTTCCCAAGAGACAGAAAACCAATAAACACAACCTTACCAAATAGAAAATCTAAACCTTCTCTTAACTCTTGTCTCTCACCCCATTATTTCTCTCTGCTGTTGATATGGTAGTGCTGATGGTTTCCTTTTGAACATAGTTCATAGCCTGCAATAGCAGTTTTCCCCCTGTACCCTGGACTTAAACACTCTTTACACAAGAATCATATCTTTGAAGTAATTCTTACAAGAACTCATTCATATTTCTAGTGTGAATCAGTGGGGACACGTAGGTCTATACAACCCCTTTCAATCTTGTCCATCTTCAGTATGGTAATAATACTTCTAGACCCACCTACTTTGCTCCTATCTATTCCTTTACATTGGAGTTCAACCTCATTAACTAACGGTTCACCCATCGCTAGCTTCCATACACCTCTAAGTCCCCTGTATTCTGTATTATAAGTCTCTGATTATATCTTTATGCTGGTCATAAAAGTGGAATCATACAGTATCTGTCCTTTTTAAATTTCATTCAGCATTGTGTCCTCAAGGCTCACCCATCTTGTCGTGTGCTTCAGGACATTATTTTGTCTTACTGCTGCACAATATTCCATTGTATGTATATACCACATTTTGTTGATCTACTTGTCTGTTGATGGGCATTTGGTTTGTTTCCATCTTTTGGTGATTGTGAATAATGCCGCTATGAACATTGGAAATCAACTGTTTGTGTTGCTTTCAGCTCTTCTGGGTATATACCAAGTAGTGCTATTGCTGGGTCATAGCACTACTCGATATTTAGTTTCCTAAAGAATTGTCAAGCAGTTTTCCATAGTGGCTGCATCATCATACATTCCCATCAGCAGTGTATAAGTGTCCCAGTTTCTCCACATCCTCTCCAACATTTATAGTTTCCTGATTGTTTAATAGGAGCCATTCTTATAGGTGTGAGGTGGTATCTCATTGGAGTCTTGATCTGCATTTCCCTTATAGCCAGTGAAAATGAGCATCTCAAAGAGATCTTTGGATTTTTGCACTGATGTTTGTCATATCTCCAACAATGTGATTCCCTTGTATTGATTATTTGAAAACCTGAGATAAAAATCTAAACTTACTTTTAATGATTCTTAGGGTTAGGATAGGTAATTCCTTTTTAAAAAAATATTTTATTATGAAAAATTTAAAAACATATACCCAAGTAGAGAAAATCGTGAAATGTACTTATTCACTCATGCAGCTTCAACAATTATTAGTATGTGGCCTATACACCCACCTGATCTGTTCCCCCACTACTTTGAGGCAGATATTATGTCACGTATAAATATTTCAATATGTATATAAAATAAGTGTTTTTAAAACATACATATTTAAACAGTAACAATAATTACTTAGTATTACCAAATATTCAGGGTTTATAGTTTTTCGATTGTCTAATAATTTTTTTTTTACAGTTTTTTAAAATTGGTATCCATGCAAAGTGCACACATTGTGATTGGTTACTATAGCTCATGAATCTCTTTTAAATTACAGGTTCCCCCTTCATCTCTTTTATTGCTCTTTGAATTTTTTTTTTTTTGTGAAAAAATCCATAGTCTGAATTTTGCTAATGATAGCCTCATGGTTGTATCATTTAACAAGTTCTGCTCTCCTTTGTATGTCCCCAAATTAGTAGTTGTATCAAGAGTTCTTGGCAGGTTCAGTGGTGAGTCTTCCAAACATGAGTCTCTGTTGAGATGAGCTTAGAGGCAGCTTGGTTTTTGGGGTCAGAAAGGATTACATTTAAATGTTAATACAGTTATCTCTGTGGATAATATTTATTTTCTTCTTCACATCATTCCATATTTTCCAAATTTTCTACTCATCACTCTTTACTTTTATATTTAGAATTTGAGAAGTAAAAAGAAAATTTAATGGCTTTAGGAAAAAGCTTCTTTAAAAAGATAGCTTTGGATAATAGACAGCAGCGAGACAATTGGTGAAATTCTAAAAAAAAAAAATCTGTAATTTAGTCAATAGTGTTGTATTAATGTTAATTTCCTGGTTCTGATAAATGTACTGTGGTTATATACCATGTTAACATTTCGGAAAGCTGGGTGAAAGGTATATGGGAACTTTTTTTTTTTTTTACATGTTTGCAACTTTTTTGTAAGTCTGAAATAATTTCAAAATAGCAAAGGTTAAAAAAAGAAAGAGGAATTTCAATGGAGTGGTATAGAGTTGAAGCTAGACTGTAAGAGTTAAGAAACAGAAGAGGAGAAAGGGAAGATAACTCTTTGGAAACATTAGGTCATTGAAAAATAGAAAACTTAGGAAGTAGCTCTCAAGGGAGTAGCTATATTAAGATACATTTAAAAAATTTTTATTTTTAAGACTGGAGGAGACCTGCCTGCAGGCAAAAAGTCAGACAAATTTGAAGATACAAAAAGTAAATAGAATCTTTGTATGTGTTTAACATTTTCTGTAATGGACTTTTTTTTGTTGTATTTTGTAATTACTGAGAAAATTGATGTTGCAATGAGGGATTGTAACATCCCTGAACATCAGAGCAGTGATAGGTTTGCCTAGAAAAGGAAATAAAAGCATCACCTCTTCTTCTAAAATAAGAGGAGCCCAGGAAGGAATGGACAAGGACAGAAAAAAATTCCAAGGTGGAAAGAGAGTGCGGGGAGTGAGGGTCAAAGGAGTTTATTTCTTAGGGAAATGAAAGTGAGAGACACAGAAAGAGAGAGACACAGGGAAGGAACTGGAGACTTGTGGAGCCTAGAGAATTCTGTGCAAAGACTGGGAGGAATGCAATAGGAAGCCATCCCTAGATGGATACCTGTGGAAGCAGGGGGTGCCCAGCTGTGGTTGGGGAGAGTGAATACTTAGCTGGCCGTGTGATATAGCTGTGATACTTTCTCTAGCAAGCTTGGCAGCCCTGATGAGAGCAGATGGTGGATGTCCTAGAGTGAGGTTTGGTGTTGGGAGCACTGGCAGGTAAAAAGGCCAAGGGGGCCAAAGATGGTAGCAAGGGCAACACTGAATGGCTGGCCATGGTCCACCAGGAAAGGGACAGAGGCCAAGAATGAGCTGTGTGGTAGATTTGCCTGTCCCTGGTCCCATGAGGTAAGCTAGCCATCATGTCATTGACTTTGATATATGGGTTTCTTGGAGATTCTTTGTTTAGCCAAGGAGGATAGTTATTTCAGGACAGTCCAAGCATAAGATGACAGAGCCAGGGTTTACCTTCCTCAACACAGGAGAAAGGTGAAGGACATTTTCAGGATGATAGAAGAGAAGTTCCTGAACAAGACCTGTGCCACAGGCCTTGGGAGGGAACACTCCATTTCTGGAGCAGGGGGAGAGGGCTCCAGGAAGGAGGCAAATGAAAGAGCAGATAAATCATCTGATACATTTGATTATGCAGAAAACTGTATTGAGAGGCTATGACAGTGGAAGAACTGAAATCTGAATGAAGTCTAGATAGTCACAATGTACCAATATTGGTTTCTTAGTTTTGACAAATGTAATACATGTAGTACATTAGGTGAAAATTAGGTGAGAGGTAAATGAGAACTCTCTGTATTATCTTTGCGAATTTCATGAAAATCTAAAACTATCCTGAAATTTAAAAAGATTTAAAACAAAATAAAATATGATTCAGGTGGTGAGTTGCTGTCCCTTCCCCTGCCCTGTATTCTTTTTCTGTTTTGAGCAGCTGGTCATTTACTTGATAGGAGGCTGAGCCCCAGGTGGGAGGAAAAAGGCAGCAGGGTAGGCTCTGTGCATCTCATGGATGGAGCATCTGTGTGGCATGTGGTGCATGGATCCTTGGTGAGTAATTTTCAGAAGCTGAGAAGCAGAAACCAGGGCAGAGACATTTAAGACATTTACAGGAAGAAAATATGAGTGTGCCATTCCCTCAAGTTTTCAAGAAAGCAGAGTGCTGAAAACATCTTCCTGGGACTTCACTTCTTACCTAATCTCTCTCCAGTGTGCATGTAGAAATACTCCAGGGTGCTTGTTTAGGTGCTTCTATTGCTGCTGCTTAAATATTTCCTTATGTCACTGCTTTCCATGTATACTATTATATTCGTTGGCAGATGAATTACTAAAAGTCGTTTTAAAAATTTTTGACAATTACTTAGTGTAGAGTTAACATAAAGCTTAATCCAATGTTTTGAGACTTTTAGCCTCCTACTTCTCCTCCTGGGGAATCTTTTTCTGTTCATATTTCTTCCACATGCTCTGCCTCTATCCACAATTTCTTTCCCCTCCCTGGTGCTTAAGTTTTTGGAACTAAACTCCAATAAAGAAAATATGTATTATGCAGCTTTGCTTTCCATCCTACTACGTATCTCTTCTGAGATAGAACAGGCTTTCCCTTAAATTGGAGCAAAGAAGAAAGGGAAGAAAATCAGAGGGAGACAAAAATTGACATCTCAGTATTTTACCCAAGCACATTGAGTCCACTCTCTTGGCAACCCGGAGTTCACCTGCTTTGGGTCTGGAGTATTTTCTGGGGTTGCCAGCAGCTAAGTGGTGATGAGCAGTTGGTGTTCCAGGGTTTATTATGGATTTTTTTTCATTCCTTTTTAAAATTTCATAAACAAAGACTCATTGTAGAAAAAATGAAAAAAACCCACAGATAGGCAAAATATTAAAATAAATGAAAAATTGCCTGTGATGTCACAACTCAGTAATAATCACCCTTGTCCAACATACCACCAACCATGTGATGCAAGAAACCAACACAGAGAGAAACAGAAACAAGGGATGGAGCTCTGAAGTGTGTGAGTCTCTGGCTTGAGAAGCTTCTGAGAGCGGGCTGCCAGCCCTTCTTTGGGCTCTGTGGTTTTGTGTTTTGCTTGTGGCTAATTATCACTATTGCATGGATCTTCTGTATATAGTAGCACTGTTTTCATTGCAATTGATGGAAAACCAACTTAAAGTTATTTATACAAAAATAATTGGGAAGGAAACAGGATGCCTGTTCAGAGGTATGTGTTTGAATATTGGCTCAACGTGGTCTTCAGCATTTTATTTAACTTTTTAAAGCCTCTGTTTCTTCCTCTGGAAAATGGTACCCATCTTCTCATGGGGTTGTCACCAGGTGTTTTAGTTTCCCAGGCTGCTCGAGAAAATACCATTAAATGGTTTGGCTTAAACAATGGGAATTTATTCAATCATGGTTTTGAGGCTGGAAAAATGCCCAAATCAAGGCATCATCAAGGTAACGCTTTCTCCCCCAAAACTGTGACATTTGATGATCCTGGTTCCTCTGTCACATGACAAGACACATGGCGGCATCTCCTGGTCTCTTCTGTCTCTTCCGTGTTCTGCTTCAGCTTTTTGCTTCCTCTGCCTTTTTTTTTCTTTGTCTAAATTTCATTCTCGTTATAAGGGATTTTAGTAATAGCATTAAGACACAGGCTTCATGCTAGCTCAGGTGTTACTCTCTTCCCAGCCCCTGCAGTTGCCCCAACAGAGAGCATGGACCCATTTGTAGGTGCATCCCCATTGTAGGAAAATCTGCGATTGTAGGGATGTGAGATGAGGGTCTGCTCTGAAAGGGAAACCTGACCTGAGACCCATGACTCCAGAGGATCCCTATGCACATTTGCATACCAAGCCCCTACCATCCTAACCCACCCACTGGCACTTTCACCTGTGTCTGTGCCTATACTGTGGATTGCACAGCCCGAATCACCCACCACCGAATGATGACTTTGAACTCAAACCGGCCTGGTGTGTTCCGGACCCAGCCACAGCTTGCAGGTGCTCTGATCCCTGCTGGAGCTATCACCAACCAGTATTGCTATCCTGGGAGAGGGGACCCCAGCCCACATCAACTGAGGTAAAGTCATGCTTTCTAAAGTTACTCCCAGACGAGGCCTCCTCCCATTCCCATCTGCAGTTAACATCTCCAGAACATTCTTCACATATAAAGAGTCTATGGCTGGGACTTCTGGGAATATGGTGGAATAGGATAGGCTATAGCAGAGTTCAACCCTGCTCCTTGGAACTATGAGAGAAGGGACAGAAATATGACCAGGACTGCAGTTCCAGGGTGCAAGTGACCGGAGAAGGTCTACATTATATAGGGAAGTCAATGCATGGGAAAGTGTGGGTTCAAAGGTGCACACCATCCCTCCACTCCTGTTGACCACCGACCCCACCCCCCGCCAGCTAACTTGGGAGATTGTCCCATGCAGCTCTGCAGCCGGGACCTCCAGTGGGATACCGAGAAGGATGTCCAGCTGTCAGCCGTGACCAGCTGCCAGGCATTTCTGGGCTGGTTGTGGGTAGGGCAGCTGAAATACTCAACTCCACAGGCCAAAGTCATCCCAAATACAAGCCTGGGGGCCACCAGATCCACTGGGTCCATAAATGGAGTCTCCACTAGGTGTGCAGCACTCACTCCCCAGCCCTGGAGTTGGTGGCTCTCAGCACACACTGAAATCAGAAGCCCTGGCTGGAATTACATCAGGTCTTCATCTTGCTCAGCTGGCTGCTACAGTCAGGGAGAGGCAGACCTGAGGGGAAGAGGTGGCTCAAGAACACAATCTGTTTGGAAATAGAATAGCATTCCCTGCATGAGATATGGGCAAGGAATCACTGGCAAACCAAGTGCAAAAGTGCACTTTTGATGCAAACCTAAGCTGATACAAAACCTTAGACAAGTGAAGGAAATCAGCTTGCAAAACAACCTTATTAAGAAAATCAAATGCCCTGAATGCAACAGAGAATCACAAAGCATGTGCAGATTCAGGCAGATATGGTCCAGCTAAACAACCAAATTAAAACATTGGAGGGGCATGGAGTTTGGAACAACTAATCAAGGATGCTCATAGGGACATAAAGGATATCAAGAAGACACTGGAAGAGCATAAAGAAGCTATGAGGATATGAGACTAATGTTCTACAACCAGTAATGTTTCTATACATAAGCAATAATGTTACTGAGGACACAATTAAGGAAAATATTCCATTCCAAATAGCAACTGAAAGAATCAAGTATTTAGGAATAAACAACCAGGATGCTAAGGATCTGTACACGTAAAAATATAAAACTTTGCTAAAAGAAATCAAAGAACTAAATAGGTGGAAAGACATTCCATCCTCATGGATAGGAAGGTTGAATGCCATTAACATATCAATTCTACCAAATTGATCTACAGATTCAATGCAATACCAATCAAAATTCCAACAACCTACTTTGAAGACTTGGAAAAGCTAGTTGTCAAATTTACTTGGAAGGGAAAGAGACCTCAAATAGCTAAAGATATTCTTAAAAAAAAGAGTGAGTGGGAGGATTAACACTTCCTGAATTTAAGGCTTACTATAAAGCCACAGTGGTCAAATCAGCGTGGTACTGGCACAAAATAGAAACATTGACCAATGGAATCATATTAAGAGTATGGAATGGTATGGAATCTATGGTGAATTTATCTTTAACGAAGCCCCAAATCCACTGAACTGAGACAAAGTAGTCTTTTCAATAAATGGGGATGGAGAAATGGATATCAATAGCCAAAAGAATGAAAGAGGACCCTTACCTTACACCTATACAAAAATGAATTCAAAATGGATCAAAGACTTAAATATAAGAGATGGTACCATAAAACTCCTAGAAGAAAATATAGGGAAACATCTTCAAGACTTAGTAATAGGAGGTTGCTTCTTAAACTTTATACCTAAAGCACAAGCAATGAAAGGAAAAATAGATAAATGGGAACTTCTCAGAATCAAAAGCTTTTGTGCCTCAAACGATTTTGTCAAAAAAAGTAAAGAGACACCAACTCAAGAGGAAAAAATATTTTGAAACCACATATCAGACAAAGATTTGATAGTTTGTGTACATAAGTAAATTATGCAACTCAGCAACAAAAGAACAAACAACCCAATTATTAAATGGGCAAAGGATATGAATAGACATTTTTCTAAAGAGCAAATGCAAATTTTGAAAAAACAGAAAAGCATGTGAAGAGATGCTCATCTTCATTAGTTATAAGGGAAATGCAAATCAAAAATACAATGAGATACCACCTCACACCTACAAGAATGGCTGCTATTAAACAAACAGCAAAATACAAATGTTGGACAGGACATGAGGAAATTAGAATGCTTATTCACTGCTGGTAGGAATGTATATTTGTACAGCCACTATGAAAGACAGTTTGGCAGTTCCTCAGAAAATAAACATCGAGTTGCCCTATGACCCGGCAGTCCCAATACACAGTATATACCCAGAAGAAATGAAAGCAGTGACATTAACAGATATGTGCACACCGATGTTCATAGAAGCACTATTTATAATTGGCAAAAGATGGAAACAATCCAAGTGCCCACCAATAGATGAGCGGATAAAGAAAATCTGGTATATACATATGATGGAATATTTTGCAGTAGTAAGATGAAATGAGGTCCTCAAGCATATCACAACATGGATGAACCTTGAGGACATAATGCCGAGTGAAATAAGGCAGAAACAGAAGGATAGATGCTGAGTGATTTCACTATTATAACTATGGTAAAGGTAAACTCAGAGACTTACAAGGTAGGATATAGGGGACTTAGAAGTACACAGAAGTTAGAGATGGGTAAGTGGCTACCCAATGAAGTTGAACTTAAACGTAAGGGAATAGATAGAAGTAAAGGTGGTTCATTAGTGGGGTTATAAGCAACACTGCCATAGTGAAGGGGTTGTATAGAGTCATCTATCCCATAGATTAACTCTACAATTATAAATAAATTCTTGTACAAACTACTTCAAAGGTTTGATCTCGTACAAAGAGTCAAAAATAGAGGGATATGGGGCGGAACTAATATTGCATGCTATGGCAATCGTTAACCAGAAGACATCAACGGTACCACAGCAATACCAGGGGTAAATAATTTGGGGGGAGGGACAAGAAATTAGGGTAGCTTTACATCTGACATTTGGTGAAGCTGTATTTATCAGTTCTTTGCATCTTCAGACCAATGAAATTTGTCTAAAATTGGGAGTGATGATGATTGTACAACCAAGTAAGGACACTGTAAGACAAGAATAATTTATTTTGGACATTATCCCTGATGTCCAATAGATGGAAGGGACTGAAGGGTACAATGACTGAGAAGCAGAATGACGAACTTTGATCTACACGTGATGGAACAACATGATGTTTCTTTGTTACAAAAAGAAACGAAGTCATGAGGTATAGAAGGAAGTGAAGGCACCTTGGGGGCATTGTGTTGAGCAAAATAAGACAGAAACAAAAAGTAAATATGATATGGTCTCTTAGAATATATTTACAAGAAAATTGGAGCCTAGATTGTAAGCTTTTACAGCTGTCACAATTAGTCCAGAATTATAAGTTTATTTCTAGATTCTGAGATGCTGTACTATATGTGTATAAGCTGGTATTTCCCTGCAACTTTGGGTACCTCTGTGACACCTAAGACTCTGAATGGGAGTCCTATAACTCTGAAAGTCAGTATTGCTATATACAGTAACTGTTAAAGTAACCAAAAAAAGAGGTCAGATGTTAATTAGAGATAAAAACTTAGCTGATTTGTTTGGGACAAAGGTAAATCAGAATACAGGGCAAAGGATGAAAGTATATGTACTCTAGAGCATCACCTACTGTAAGAGACCAAAGGCAGAGAGATTTATTGTGTCTAGAACCTAAATTTTCTGTAACGCACAGTCTAAATCAACTTGCTTGGATAGCTCATTTAAACAACCCAAACATATGGAGCCCAGAATGGGAATGAGGTCTTATAATTCTGTATAGTTTAATATAGTACTGGATCCATCCTAGGCTATGGTGGTCTGATAATTAAAAAGTATTGGTAGAGTCCCTGAGGGAATGGAGAAAAAATATGGAACTACTAAACTTTCCCAGCTGGGAAATCTCTGGTATTCTCTCAAACGTGAAGGATTCCCAAGAAAATAGTTCAAGCTCTTGATTTTGAGGCTT
>PVIY010028773.1:0-32746 GCA_004026745.1 Myrmecophaga tridactyla | reverse complement strand
CTTCTCAGAAGAGGAAATACAAATGGCCAAAAGGCACATATAATGATTCTCAACTTCTTGGCCATTAGAGAAATGCAAATCAAAACCACAGTGAGATATCATCTCACACCCACCAGAATGGCCGTTATCAATAAAACTGAAAATGACAAGTGCTGGAGAGGATGTGGAGAAAGAGGCACATTTATCCACTGTTGGTGGGAATGCCAAATGGTACAACAGCTGTGAAAGGCAGTTTGGTGGGTCCTCAGGAAGTTAAGTATAGAATTGCCATATGACCCAGCAACACCATTCCTAGTTATCTACTCAGAGGACATGAGGGCAAGGAAACAAACGGACATTTGCACACCAATGTTTATGGCAGCATTATTTACAATTGTGAAGAGATGGAAACAGCTAAAATGTCCATCAAAAGACAAGTGGCTAAACAAGCTGTGGTATATACATATGATGGAATATTATGCAGCTGTAAGACAGAATAAAGTTATGAAATGTGTAACAACGTGGATGAACCTTAAGGACATTATGCTGAGTGAGATTTAGCCAGAAACAAAAGGACAAATACTGTTTGTCTGACATTAATGAATGAACTTGGAGAATTTCAACTAAGAACAGAGACAAACAGGAGATAGAAATAGGGTAGATATTGGATAATTGGAACTGAAGGGATACAGATTGTGCAGTGGGATTGATTGTAAAAATTCAGAAATGGATAGTACAATAATACTACCTAACTGTAATACAATAATGTTAGAACACTGAATGAAGCTGAACATGAGAATGATAGAGGGAGGAGGCCTGGTGGTACAAAGGAAATCAGAAGGAAAGATATATGGTACAGACTGAGATGGTATAATCTAGGAATGCCTAGAGTGTATAATGATAGTGACTAAATGTACAAATTTAAAAATGTTTTTGCATGAGGAAGAAAAAAGGAATGTCAATACTGCAGGATGTTGAAAATAGATGATAATATTTTAACATGTGTGAGACTAAAGCAAAAGATGTTTATTTGGTACAAAATTTATGTTTTGACTAATGCAGTTCCTAATATAACTTATGTGGACAGCTTAATTGAACACCATAAGTACATGGAACATTGGGTAGGGCATGAGCTTTTGTAGGTTTGTCCAGAGTGATGCCCCAATAAATCCAAGAATGATTTGAACAGTGAATAAAAGAATATTTGCAAAGTCCCCTTGGGGGAATGGTGAGAAAGGGGGGAAAAAAGAGTAGGTGAGTAAGAGGAGTACAGACTAATATGTATACCTAGAGGTAGAAGAAATATTCATATTTGGGAAAGTTGGTAAAACCTTATGAAGAAGTTTCTCATTTTCTCTTTTCTCCCTTCTTTTGTGAGAAAAATAGAGGTGAATGTGGAAAAGTCTTTATGATGGCATTTTTTGTTTTATTTTTAACATTATGAGAAATTCATGGACATATACAAATATATGAACAACTAAAAGTAAAAGAAAAGATTACTTATACACTAAAATCCCCTTTGACTATCACTCCTAATTCTGGCCTTTCCTTACACAATACTCTAATTCTTTCTTCATCTTCATCGGTTTTGAATTGATGTTTCCATATGTTCTACTATAGAGTTACATACATATAACAAATATATATATAATAAAAATATAGTATTTTATTTGTAGTTTTATTTTATATAAAATGACACATTTGATACTGCTTCATAATGTGTTTTATAGACTCAGTAATTACTCTTATAGATCTTATTATACTAATGTTACTGGACAAAGGCTGTGGATTATTTTGCCCAATGTAAATAACTCAATAACCAATTCTTCAGAGACACTGAGGTTTCAAAGAGAGAGTTTATTACTACATGGTTAGTAGGAGAGCAGACAGCCTAACAGCCTAAACTCTGTCACCCCGAACTGCAGTAATTCAGGTAGTTTTATTAGAGCAAAGGTGAGCAGGGTTTAGGATAATGAGCACCATGGCCCCAGCTGATATACCTAGAGGTGTTATTATTATTGAGCATGGGCTGATGGATTACATGCTTAATTACAGAACAAATAAAAGAAAATGGCGGAATGAGGGCTAGGTGACTCGTAAATTAAAGTCTAAGCTACTGCACATGTCAGGTTGGGCCCACTTTGATTAGATCCAGTCTTGGTTATCAATCTAATTTGGGACTTGGGGTGGGTTAGTTCTGGATAGACCCAAGGCCCTTCCTAAGCAAACATTAGGGGCTATCTTTAGTGATTACAAGAGTCTAAAGTTGAAAAACTGGATAACTAGTTACAGATTAAAGTTAGTCACAAGGTTTTTACAATCACAGGGGTAGAAGATAAAGGCTATACAATCATTATCAGAGATCAAGGCAGCTGGATTACAATTCAGAGATTTCAGGTATTTCCCTGTCTACTCCAATATACCAGAAAGCAAAGAGGAATATTTATATCAAAATTGTCACTTAAATCTTGATTTCTCAGTTACATGAACACATATAAATCCCTTCTGCTGCATTGTATTTCATATTATGGATATACCACAGCTTGCATGGCCCCACCCCTATTGGTAGACACTTTAGGTTTTTTCTATGAAACTATGAAATAACAGCAGCACAATAAACTTTGGGGGCATTTCTCTTTATTTACATGTGCACGTGATTCTCTTGGAGCAGAGACTAGGAAGACGTGAAGGAAAGAGATATGTGGCAATGTTGGTGAAAAGCATTCCAGGCAGAGGGAATATCAAGGACAAAAGAACTGAGCAAGGATGGTGATTGGCATGTCTGAAAGAACAAGGGCAGCAGAGCTGGAACAGACTGAGGAAGAAGATGAGATTAGAGAAGTAGGGGAGCTGATTATGGCAGTCCTTGGATATTGTACAGGATGGATCTGGTGTTTTATCTGATCAAAACAGAAAGACTTTGGACAATTCTGAGCTTAGGAATGTCAGTCTATGACATGTTTTTAAGAGATTACTCTGGTTGTGATATGAAGAAAACCAAGGGAGGACAAAAATGGTAGATGTGAAACTAATTGAGAGACCTAGAAGGAATCAAATTTCCCTTCCTATTTGTAAAACTCATACAGAATTCTCCTTATTTATGAACTTGGGAAAATGTAGAGTCAGTTTTTTGTGTTTTTTGCTTGTTTGTTTGTTTTGTCTTTTTGATCCATGCTATGGAATCAGTAGGTGAAGGAGAAACAATGAAAGCACTCAGTCTATCATGGCGAAGCCCTTACCTTCTCAATTAAGTTTGAAGTTATGTCATCTGCTAAGAGTGAAGAGTGCACCTATGGTAAAGGGCCAAATTAGAATAAGGGTTTGATGAGCTGAATAGGGACTTCTAGTTAAGACAGTTATGAGTGAGTTCTTTGAGCACTTCTCTCTACTCCAAGAGAACAATGTAAAATAATGTGTGTGTGTGTGTGTGTGTGTGTGTGTATGTGTGTGCAGTTAAATTACATAGAACTTTCAAATGAATTAACATCTCAAGAGCCAGAAACTGAAACACTCAACAGTAAGCAGGGACTAAATCAGTGGCTTTCTGGGATGTAAGTATGGAAAGAAACAGATAAAGTCCAAGTTTGTTAATAAATGAAGGGATGGGAAATAGCTAGGAAGGAAATGGGACAAGATTCACGGCTTGAATTCAGGGGATGAAGTCAGGCATCTACCGCCATAAGAAAAAGAGGCTGAAAAAGTGGTCTGGAGTTTGATTCATGTAGAACTTAGTACCTGCAGCAGAAGGAGAAGACAGACACAGACCTGCAGCAAGGACCTGTAAGAAGCCACCCATGTCCTCATTGAAAGCACCTATGACAGGCTCAGTGTCATCCAGGGATAAGTATCCAAAAGTATGCATATGAGACGTACTTATGCATAGTGGTAACCTTAAAGGCAGGCTGGAAGAAACTACAAACCAGCTATGGATGGGGAATGAGAGTTCAGAAAGGGTTTATCAAATAAGCTAATAAACTACAGTTCTAAAACACATTATGAAAAATAATGCACACCAATGTTCATTGTAGCATTATTTACAATAGCTAAGAGATGGAATCCCACGTGTTCATCGACAGATGAATGGATGAACAAACGATAGTATATATGTGCAATGAAATACTATTCAGCTGGTAAAAGGAATGCAGTTATGATACATGCTTCAACATAATCCTTGATGACTACATGTTGAAATAAAAAAGCCAGACATAAAACTACAAATACTGTATGATCTTACTTATATGAAGTCATTAGAATATGCACATTCATAGAGTCATAAATTAGAATACAGTTCTCAGGTATAGGGATGGAGGTAAGGAATGGAGAGTTAATGCTTAACTGATAGAATTCTGTTTATGGTGATGGAAAATTGTAGTAGTGGATGTGCTGATGGTCACACAACATTGTGAAAGCAATTAATACCAATGAATTGTATCCTGGAAAGTGATTAAAATGGGAAATGCTGTATTTATGTTACTGCAATAAAAATTTTAGCCCATAAAAAAGAAATATAATAATAAAAAAGAAATTCATTGTGTTAAATCTGTTATGTACTCCAAAAAAGCCTATGTTCTTTTACTCCATCCCTGTGAGTGCAGACCTATTGTGGGTGGAAATTTTGCTTAGGTTGTTTCCATGGAGATGTGACCCAGCCCATTTGAGATGGGTCTTAATCCCCTTGCTGGAACCATATATGAGAGGATAAAAGGCAGACACATTATGGAGAGAATTCAGACAAGTAAAACACCCCAGGAGAAGTAAGAAGGACCCACAGGAGCTAAGAGAGCCATTTTGAAACCAAAAGCCAGGAGAGAAGGACCAGCAAACATTGCAATGTACCTTCCCATGTGGCAGAGGAACCCTGGCTGCTGGCTGCCTTTCTCCACAGAAGGTATCTCCCTCTTGATGCTTTAATTTGGACATTTTCATGGCCTTAGAATTGTACATTTATAAGCTAATAAACCTCCTTGTAAAAGGCAATCCACTTCTAGTATATTGCATCCTGGAAGCATTAGCAAATTGAAACAGTCATCTAAAACAATAATCAAAACAAGAACTCATTCCAGATTTCATTTTTAAGTTATGACATTAAAAGTATGCCCATTAAAGGAAAAACAAAATTAAAGAGTTTGGAGAAACTTTAGATTAATTCAGTTGAGCTAAAAATTGGTGTGTTATATGACACTACTGAAGAACTGTAGTATAATATAAAAAGCAGCACAAAGTGGTGAAAAGAAGAAAGATCTAAAAAATGGCTATGGATTAAAGAATTTTAACATATATCTGTTAGGGCACCCAGAAGCAGGTAATGAAGATAATGACAACAAATAAATATTTGAATATTCAGAGTTCTCCAAAATTGATGAAAGATAGACATCTATAAATTAAAAGGACATCCCAGAGTACTTAGAGAGGGAATAAAATAAATCCAGACCTAGAATCATAGTAGTATAATTTAAAAAGCATCAAGGATAAATTAAAAATCTTAAAAATTTCATGTACAGACCAGAAAGAAAATGCAATATAAAAGAAAAGAAGAAAAGACTAACTTTGACTTTTTATCAGCAACAATAGTTGTCTAGTAACAGTGAAGCACTTTTTTCAAAGTGCAAAGGGAAATGACTTTTAGCCTAGAATTCTACATCCATTTAAAGTATCATTCCAGAGTTGGTTGAATAAATACAATTTTCAAACATTCAAGATCTAAGAGAATTTGCTACCTGCAGATCCTCAGTGATGTAATTCTAAAGGTAGCATTTTAGCTTTCTAGTTGCTAAAACAAATAACATATAATCAGTTGGCTTAAACAATAGGAATGTATTTGCTTTTGGTTTTGAGGTTAGGAGAAGTTCAAATTCAAGGTCAGCAAATGGATGCTTTCTTCCAGAAGGCTTTGGCATTCTGGGGTTGGTTTCCAGTCACCCTTGGTTTTTGGCTTTTCTATCACATGCCAATGGATGTGGGTGGCCTCTCGGCTTTTTTTTTTTGCCTGACTCTCCCTCTGCCTATGAAGGACTCCAGTAATCCAGAATAAAGCCCAACCTGATTCTGTGGGTTGTTAGTTAGTTAACTGAGAAGATCTGAATGTCCTTGGGAAAGCCTCACTGGAATTTGGTCCTCACAGGACCAAAAATACAATTCTTGGGATACACAGTTCAATCCACCACAGATTGATGGCTCACCAAGGAAAAAGAAAAGTACACCAAGGAGGAGAGAGATATACAAGGAAATACACATGTTTATATATATATATGTGTGTGTGTGTGTGTGTGTGTGTGTGTAAAGATGCTTGTCAGAAGAAAAAATACACTTCACATTTTCCACATCAGCAGAGATGAAAGATAAATTGATCAGTGCAGTAGAAGGCAAAGTAAAAAAATGGAATGAAAAGAAAATATAGAAATTATTTCAAATATATCAGTATTAGAACATATAAAAAGAGATAACCTGATTGAGTTAAACATCTAAATATATGTTTCTAAGAGACGAACCTAAATAAAAATCAGTCATAGAAACTGAGCATTTAAGATGGGAGTCATCCTGCTGCCCCTGGGTACAGAGACTTAGGCCCCCTCCCTTGACCACTAAGCCAATGACATCTACTAGAAACATCTCAGAAGATAATCAACTCTGCAGTACTGGCAGTAAAGTAGGAGCCCAAGAGAGCAGCAAGTTCTCCTAAATTGACTAAATCAACTCCTGCAAAGTTGAGATCTAAGACAAAAGATTAAAGGCCTGGGGGGGAAATTAATATTGAGACAGTAAAGAGAAGAAAAGGAAAGCTCACAGGATGAAACACTAAGAAGGAACTAAAGATTTACCTGCAGAAAAGGATAGAGCTAAAAATGAGGAAATTTCAGACCATGATATAGCAGGAGATAAAAAGGAGGCATGTCTAAATAACAGCCTTTACATTTTTATCCATGGCCCCTCTTAATTCCATAATTTACAATTTGGATTATTTTATTAACTATTTATAAATGCAAGTTTTAGTTTCTCTAAAAAACACCACAAGAGAAGGTAGAAAACCTACTAGAAATTAGTGGAATGTTGAAACAAAGGAAACTTCAACTGTCTAGTATATGAACTTCACATTTTATTTACTTGGAAGGTTGCTTTTAATATCCTATGATATGAAACATATCATGAAAAGTAATTTGGAGTCATAACTATACATATAAAATATATTGAACATTTTGACAACCTACCTTTTTAATCCATACTTCAGTGTATTTGCTTAGTAAATAAATAATCCTTTGTCTTAGATATCTCCCTAAGAAGTTTTGTGGATGCCTAGTTATCCTAATAAATTTGTTAATGTGCTTCAAAGATTAAACATTTGCATTGAATGTGTTATGTATTTGATATTAAATAGTAAGTTAGTGGAATTTTCTTCAGAAGTTACTTAAAAGATTTTAAATATTTTAAAATTCACCTTTATGACAAAGTGCTTGTAAACATAAGCTTACAATTTCCTGAAATAATTGTTTACAAAAGGATTACAGTCATGACTTGTAGATTTCAGCACTTACAGCAACAATTATCTACAAGTTGTTCCATAGTGTCTGTAAATCACTTACCAAATAAAAATGAATATATCAAAGTGTTAGGATGTGCAATTTACATGAAAACTTTGTCAGCACACCCCATAGGGTAACAAGTGTGTGCTAGTTCAATTAAGCTTTAACTCTAAAGAGAGTGAATTTGCCTGGATGAGAAAGCAGCCTCCAAAGGTGGTCAGTTAACATTGTAACTGAAGGCCACACCACAGAGCAAGCTAAAGTCAGCTATTTGCATCATGATCAATAACTGAAGTTTTGATAAATTGCACAGGGAATATCAGATATTGAATTTTTATTGGCAAAATTAGTGGCATGTTATATAACATAGTGAATGTTAGAAATGGGTTTGTGGGAAAATAAAGGTATTTAAGACATATGTTTGGCTACAACTCTCAAAAGACACTCCCTAGTCTAACAATCCAGAGCAACCTGAACCTTGTACCCTTCACAATGGCACCAAAGAGTTCAGTCCTTACAGATCTTAAGTCCAGTCAGTGATGTGCATGGCTGGCTGAATAAACCATTTGTGACATATTCATGCAGTCAAATACTATTCAATAATAAAAATGAATTAATGACTGATACATATGACACACATGGACGAATTTCAAAAATACAGTGAGTTAAAAAACCAAGCACAAAATAGTATCTACTCTATGATTCCATTGATTCAAAGTTCTAATACAGTCAAGACAAATCCATGATGATGTAAATAAGAACAGCCATTGCCTCCATGTGGTAGGTTGAATGGAAAGTGATACATGAAAAATTTCTGGGGGGAAAGAAGTATTCTGCCTTCAGATTGTCTTAGAATCTCTTTGCCTTCCCTTTCCACTTTAAAGAAATAGGTTATCAGAAATAGGGATGGATTAAAGGAGTCACATCTAAGAAAGATGACTTAGTATTACGTTCTTCAGACCCATTCTCATTGGTGAATGGATGTTTATGTATGTTTTAAGTTAAGATAAAATATCTTTGATTACAATTTGCCTCTACAGTATAGTGAAAGTTTGTGTCAAATATGCATAAAAAGTAAAAATCAAAATTATTAAGTTCACTGATAATAATAACTCATAATATTTCCAATTTCTTCTTAATATAACTATTACAGGGAGTTCCTCATAATTATATGATTATATGAGTCAAAAATTCTGTCTTAATTTTCTCAGACTGCTGTAACAAACTATCACAATCTGGGTGGCATAAAACAATGGAAATTTATTATCTCTCAGTTTGGGAGGTCTGGAAATCTCAAATCCAGATGTTGGCAGAGCCATGTTCCTCTGAAGAATCTGTTGCCTTTCTCATGACTTCTGGCAGTGACTTGCCAGAAATCCACAGCATTCTCTGCCTCATTCATAACATGGCAACCTTCCTGTCTGCATCCAATTCTCCCATTCTTACAAGGACACCAGTGGTGCTGCTTTGAGGTTGTTGTGTACCCTAGAAAAACCGTGTTCTTTTTCCAGTCCAATCTTGTGGGAGCAAGCCTATTGTTGGGTGGGATCCTTTTTATTAGGTTGTTTCCATGGAGATGTGTCTCCATCCATTCAATGTGGGTCTTAATCTACTTACTAGAGTCCTTTCCTCCTTTAAGAGGAAACCATTTTGAAAGAGCTTCAGAACCTACACAGACAGTGAGATTTGGAGATGCAGGAAGAATATGCCCCTGAGGAAGCTGTTTGAAACCAGAAGCCAAAGGACCAGCAGATGCCAGGCCTGTGCGCTGCCAGCTGATAGACATCATTGGCCTTTCTTGAGTCAAAGTATCTTTCTCTGGATGTTTGGACAATCTTATGGCCTCAGAATTGTAAACTTCTAACTTAATAAATCTTCTTTATAAAAGCCAACCCATTTCTGGTATATTGCATTCTGGCAGCATTAGAAAACTAAAACACAAGTCATATTGGATTGGCCTCATTTTAACTAATGATATTTTCATCTATCCTATTTGAAAGAAGGAGGTTAGGACTTCAATATGTCTTCTTTGGAGGACACAATTCAACCCATGATACAGTAAATCAATTAATTGATAAAGCAAGCTGATTTGATTTCTCAGGCAATGTTGGGGGTGGGAAGGTGGGAAAGCTGACCAGCTGATTGTATTCTTTGGTGCATGCATAAGTCTGGTCCAATTAGCAGAGAGAAACCCTATAGTAATTTGAACAGAGAAAGTTTAATACAAAGAATTATTAACCATAACACAGGGTTGGAGTAACAGGGATTGATTGGTAAGTTAAAAAGATAACTCTAAAGGATATAGTAATAGCAGCTACAAGGAGTAGTTATTACTCCTAGGACTGAGATAGATCATGAAAGTTAGATTCCCCCACTCCCACATCCTGGGCTGAGCCCCAGACCTTGTTGGAGAGGACACAGCTTCAGCTCACTAGATGACAGAGAAGTCACTGTGTTGCCATGCCACTGAAAAGTGCTGGCAACCTGTCCCCAGGAACTTTCCAGAAAATCTTCCTATAGGGTTTTGGGGAGAGCTATTCTTGGGACGTGCCTCCCCAGAGCCACACTACTATATAACCCCACAATGACCAGGGTCACACAGAAAGGTGTAACCTATGGGTGCTGTTAACCCTGCAGGAGGCTGCTGTAGGAGCAGTACAGCAGAGTAACCTCTCACACTCTCCATTGAGCAAGGTCATGGGAACAAGGAAGCAAAACCCTTCTTATACTCTCTACTGGAAGAGCTTAACATTGTGCCAGCTGCCAAAAGAAAATATTTGAAGAGTCCAACCCATTTTCCCAGAACATACAAAGGATGAATCAAGAGCTGAGAAGCAATAAAGCACTCCACCTCTCTGGCTAATCAACTTCGATATGTAACCTTCTACACACATTTGAATTTACAAGAAAACAGCTCTTTATTTCCTCCTCCTTCAAGATACAGCTGTCCTCTTACAAATGAAGAGCTTCTCCCCCTTTCTTCAACATGAGGAGATG
Source organism: Myrmecophaga tridactyla (assembly GCA_004026745.1). Taxonomy (NCBI): domain Eukaryota; kingdom Metazoa; phylum Chordata; class Mammalia; order Pilosa; family Myrmecophagidae; genus Myrmecophaga; species Myrmecophaga tridactyla. The sequence goes on along the minus strand of PVIY010028773.1, from coordinate 22,253 downwards.
CAAAGTACCAAGGATCATTGTATTCACTGCTAGTTGCAACAACTCTTCAAATTCAGTCTGTCACTTGAATATTCTGTTTCCTACAGATGAAACAGTAAAGTTAATTCCCATCAATTCATATATAAAATACAAATAATAAGGAAAGAGGAAAAGAGGTTTAGCATATATAAATAAATATATACATGTAATAACCAAATAGAAAATATGCAAAATTACTACAGCTTTGTTTCTGTGGTTGATCATAAGACTATAATTAATAGCTATGGTTTCCTTCTTCCATAGCTACTCTGTGTTTCCCTTGCCCTCAGCCAAAACCTCCACTGGTCTGGATTCTTTACATCATTGAGTGAAACAAACCTCATTCCAGAAAAGACTCAGTCTTCAATCACTCTGCCTTTTTTTGAGTGTTGTTGCTTCAAATTAAGCTTCACTATTGGGCATGGAAGTAAGAAGATGCTCCAAACAAAGTCTTCCCTTGCTTCCATTGTGTAGAATTAACCCAAGTTTTTCTTAGTAATCAGAATCAATCACTGTAGCCAATATTTTCTTTTGTTCATGTTGGTTCAGTGTCATAAGGAGCCCCAAATTTCCAGGAGGTGGTTGTATCTTCCAGTCCCCTGGAGGGAGCATTATTCCCTTAAGGACCAATATCTCCAAATCAGCATAACTCGAAGTTTCCTGTATGATTAGCAAAAAGTCTGTTAGTGGCTTACTGGTATAATATCAAAAGAAGCAACTCCACTTCTACTTTTTTTTATTCCTAGGCCCATGTACTCTGTGAGAGACAGCAACATAGAGTAGTCCTTGATTCAAAGCACATGCTGATTTCTGTGAAGCAGAACCCTATCTTTTCAGGGTTTTGTCTCCCAACAGACACTGTAACTCAGTCACTGTAAGCCATTCCACCTTTCAATTGGGCCAGCCACTTGGGGGGATGGAGTAAGTGGTAAGACCAGTTAATTACATGAAAAGTCAAAGTTATTAATTGTATTGATAAAATAAATTATTTCCACTTTATTCAGAATACATAAAAAAGTTTCTCATAATAATAATATGTAAATAATCTAAGTTATTAATCATGAAATAAAGAACAAGAGAAAAAGAGAAAGAGAAAGAAAGAAAGGAAAGCAAAGAAAAGAAACTAGTGTGATATCTCAGGCAGAATTAGGAGTGGAGAGATAGGAGATGCATCCCAGCTGCTTGGTTATGGAACTTATTTTTATTCAGTACTCAGCCTGAGTTCATTATCAATGATCTTGGCAGTTCTCCTTCTCATATCAATCTTCATGTAGGACCCACCACAAGTCCCATTGGGTGATGTGACTGAGCTGATGACAATTAGTCTCCTAAAGACGATCAGTCTATCAAAGGTAGAAAAAAGCATGACCAACAATAGAAAGGAAGGGAGGTGGAAGACGGACAATAAATGAGAAAAAAGTCTTATTCATAACATATTTTCTCTAACATTCTATTTACTTCTCTTGTAAGCCTCCAATAAGCACTCAAAGACATTTATTGCATAAAATAATCACCATTACATAATAAACACTAGTAATATCCCAGTGTGCCATTTGGCTAAAGGGAACCATTGACTGCAATTTACTTAATGTCTCTATATTTTGAGTGTTCCTATTCACCCATCTCTTACACATTATAGTGTCAGTCAATTAGCAGTTACAAAGTTCCCTCAACTTCCTCCTCCTCCTGCTCTCCTCCTGGTACAGAGTATTGGTTATCCTCCAAAACTCTGAGTGCATGAGGACTATAAAGCTTCTTAAATATAAAGTTCTTTCATGCCAACCAGAAGGAAGTCATGAATTGATATGTGGTGCAGTGACTCCCCAATATCCATTGCAATTCTTGTCAGTATTTCTTCCAGAGCTTGGTATTACTAAACTTGTTACATGACTGTGACCATGCTGGCATATAAAAATCAATCTCTAATATTCCAAAAGTGAAATCATACAAGAACAGGGTAAAAGCAAGAAGAACAAAATGTCAGCAGATGGAAAAATAAGGAAAAGAAGACTATTCTCACAAATTGCTGATGTATCATAGTAACATGAAGCTACTTTCAGAACTGGAAAAACTCTTTGGAGAAACATTGATGAATTCTAAATCTTCATTGTTCTTCTGCACTATTTTTAAATAACGCACAGAAATAACATGACCATGACAGTTTCCTCTAAGTTCTACAATTCCAATCAGTCTCCTACTATTGGTTAATACTTGTCAGCATTCCCTCTGAATAAAGGTACTTAGGACTCAGACAAAATATTCTGACACATTGTGACAAGCACAGTGAGAGTTAGTGAAAAAAATCCTAAGAAAATCATCCATTAATAAGCAAAAAGAGAAGGCAAACTTAGAGAAAAAGAACAGGAGACATTCATCTTTTGTTCTCTGGGTTGTTTGAAATTAAAAATCATGCTTGAAAACCCAACATCCTCTAAACCATCTCTCAACTCATATAGTCAACTCGTTAGGACAGTCAAGCTTAAGGCAAGTCATCGAGCACCTGATTATTATATGAGGACAGTTGCCTCCATCATTCTAGAATATTATCTATTTAGTGTTCTGTAGTTTCTACAAAGGGCAAAAAAGCTTCTGAAACAATTTCTCAGGCATTGCCTCTTTACTCTCTTTCTCATCATAGGAGATCTTCTTTAAACATAGCACAGGCAGAGCACTTGAGTCTCTGACAAACCCACGATGACAGTGGTTTGTGCTCAGCTCCCCCTGCAGTTCCAGACACTGTGTCACTCAGGGCACAGAAGTACACAGCTGAGTCACTCCAATGGACCATGTGTTTCTTCAGGTTGAAAGAAGATTCACTCTTCTGAAATTCAGCCTCAAAACCTTTAATGCCTTTAACCTTGTCCCCTGATACATACTTCAGGAGAAGCTGGAGACCTTGGCTGGGGTATTGGGCATACCAGAAGAGATAAGGAGCTTGATCATAGGAATAGTTGCATCTCAGCTCTAGAGAGCTTCCTTCAGAGACAGACACATGGACTTGAGGCTGGGTCACTGACTGGGCTCTGGCACCTGCAAGAAAAAAAAAAGTTATATCTGGGAAAGCAATGCAGACTTCACTAGGAAAGGGAGGTGCTCATCCGGGTCTGTGGAACTGGGATCAGAATGGAGCTTTACTCACTCAGGGCAAGAAGCATCTGAAGGACTGGGATGAGCAGTACGAGCATGGTTGAATAGTGGAAAACACTGACTCTTTTTTGGAAGCTCTTCCCTGAGCAGAAAAGTGATGAGATGAGCCAGGATGCTTTCTGAACTCTGATTTCTGTCACTTGTCCCTCTCTGCAAGGAGCTAGGTGATAGTCCTTCAGCCAGCGGCAGGGAGGAGGGACTTAGGGGACCATGGGTATCTTTAACAGAAACAAGAGTCTGTTTTGTGCAGCAGCGCCCTCTGGAGGCCAGTGCAGGACTGAGGATCCAGAGTCTCCATTGAGAGACACTTAGTGTGTTCCTTCTATTTTCCAGGATATTACCACAGAATATTACCACACAACACATTTCTTTCTTCCTAAAATTATGATGGTATATTTGTCCTAGATTCCATAAGTAATGACATATCATGTAAGAAATAGAGACTGGGAATTTCTGTTTGTTTGTTTTGTTTTGTTTTAAGTATATCGGATTAAGAAAATGAGTCCATGAAAGTCTCTGGGAGTCAGGCCAATCGCTTCAGATCAGCTTTGCATGGCCCAGAGCTGCCCTGGTTCTGATGGAGGATGGTAGAAATATTTCCCTTGGCTGGTGTCTGCAGAGACCAGAGATGCTGTTAAACATCCCACAGTCTTAGGACAGCTCCCCAAAACAAATAATTATGTACCACAAAATGTCCAAAGTGTCATGTTGAGAAATCCTGATCAATTCTTAAAGACAACAAAAACAAAGGTTAAAACAAAAATATATGGATGGATATATATTGCTTGGAAGGTATAGAGAGTTTATAAATTTAAAAAAATAATTAAAAATCAACTCAAAAAATTGGACAGGGTCCCAGAGACTTGTCAGAAAATATCAAAAAGTCCTAACAACTTTGTAATTGAAGTCCCAAGATGAGGAGAGAAAGAGAGTGGGGCAAAAACAAAAAATATTCGAAGAAAGAACTGATAAAAACTTGCTCAATATAGTGAAATTAGTGCTCAGCAAAGCCCAAACAGGATAAGATCAAAGAAAATCATACCTAAATACATCATAATTCAACTGCTGACAACCTATGATTTATACATATATATATATATATCATATATACACAAATACATATGCATATATGTATATAAGTATATATACATAAACATATATATGTTGATTTATATATATCTGTATGTGAAGAATATTTATCAACATTCTTTTCAAGAACACATCATACATTCCCCAAGAGAGACCATGTGCTGGGCCATAAAATAAAGCTGAATAAACAATGATTCTCTGACCACAATAAAATTAAATTAGAAATCAATAATAAGAAGATATCTAGGAAAACACCAAGAATCTGAACATTAAACAATACATTTTTATATAATTCTTGGATAAAAGATAAAATCATATAGGAAATTAGAAGATATTTTGAACTGATTGACATTGAAAATGCAATATCAAAATTTGTGGGATACAGCTAGAACAGTATTTATGGGAAAATGTATAGATTTAAATGCTTATATTAGAAAAGAAGATCTATAATCAATGTCTTAAGGTTCTACTTTTAAGAAGCCAGGAAAAAAATTAAGATAAATTCCAAGATAAAGAGAGATAATTCTAAAAAAAGAAAAGAGTATATATTAATAAAATAAAAAGACAAAAACAGTGGAAAATAACAAAGGATCAGGAAGTTGGGTCCTGGGAAAGATCAACAAAATGAACATTGTTCTCTCTGGATTGAACAAGAACAAAAGGGAGACACAAATCACCAATATCAGGAATAAGTGAAAGAACATCACAACCAATTCTTCAAAGAGTTTTAAGAGAATTCCATGATCAACTTTATGCCAACAAATTTAATAGCTTGTGTGAAAGAAAAATTTTTGTGAAAAATAAAACTCACCTGAAAGGATAAAGGGAGGTACAGATAATCTGACTAGTCCAATATCTATTTTAAAAAATTGAAAAGGTAATTAAAAAAAATCTTCCCACTGTCAAAGAAGAGTACCAGAGAGAGGTGTCAGGGCAGATTTTATTAAAACTACCATAGCCTGGAAGAAGGGAAGGCAGCAATAGCTGGTCTCAACTCTGATGAGCACAAAGGTAATTTTTAAAGGGCCCAAGAGGGAAGGGAAATGGATTGAAAATTACCAAAATTGTTTGAGGGATGCCTGAGTGGGAAGGGGAATGGGGAACTGGAAAATTTTAGATGGGTCTGGGAGAATTCTAATGGTATCTAGCAAAAAGCTTATGGAAGCTGGCCAGGAAGTTGTGCAGTCTTTCTGAAAAGAGAACATCTGTGGTTTAGCAGTACAGTATCATCTTAGTAAGTGCTCAGTAGGGGGTCAGGGAGTCATTCAGGGATATGGTCTAACTTTATGAAAATCCCAATTAAAATGTGGACAGGTCTCTGGCATAAAGTTTAGACAAGTATGTGGGGCCAAGCAGAGTCTCTTGCAAGGACTGGTACAAGGAAAATTCAGGACCAAATGTTTCCACTTATGAATTATATCAAACATTCAAAGAAGAAATAACACAAGACTTGCAAAATATAGAAGAGGAGAAATCACCGCTAAACTTGATATATCAAGCCAGTGTAATCCTAATGCCAAAATTTGGCAAAGATAGTATGAAAATAGAAAATTACTGACCAATATCCTTCATTGATACAGCCAAAAAAAATTCTCAAAAAATATTAGGAAGTCAAAACCAAGAATATACACAAATAGTACTATATTGAGACAATTAGGGGTTGCCCTAGACATATGAAATTGGTTTAATATCTAAAATTTAAAAAGATACTGGAGGACAGGCCATGGTGTCTCAGCAGGCAGACTTCTCATCTGCCATGCTGGAGACTGAGGTTTAATTCCTGGTGTCTGCCCATGAAAAAAAAAACATACTGGAAACCCCACCAATATATGAGTAGATGAACAAATTCTAATATAAATATAAATACTATTCAGCAATAAGGAGTGAAATTGATACACAAAAAAGAATAGATGATTCTCAGCATACTCAATCATACCATATGATTCCATAGATATAAACTTCTAAAGCCAGGATTCTAAACCTCAACACAATTGACATTTGGGACTCTATAATTCCTTGTTGTGTGGGCTTTCCTATACAATGAGGACATTTACTGGCATCCTTGGCCTCCACCCATTATAGGCCAATAGCACCCAAGTTTTGATAATCAAAATAGTCTCCAGACATTGCCAAGTGCCTCAGTCAGTGCAAAATCTCCCTGGTTAAGAAGCACTGTTGTAAAAGATGTAATTAATCTATATTGAGAGTCACCAGAACCATGGTGTACTAAGGTGTTGAAAGGAAAGATGGATCATAAAGGACAAAAGGAACATTTTGGAGGTTGTGCTGGTCTGAAACTGTTATGTAACCCAGAAAAGCTATGTTTTTCTGATCCATTCTTGTGGGTACAGAATTATTGCAGGTAGAAACTTTTGATTAGATAATTTCCATGGAGATGAAACCCAAGTTGGGTCTTGACCATCTTTACTGGAGTTTTTGTAAGAAAATAAAAAGACAAGTAAAGCTGAAAGGGACCAAGACATTTAGAGAGAAAAAGAAAACACAACAAAAGAAGCTCAGAGACATAGAACACCTCAGAAGAAACAAGCAAGAAATCCACACAAACCAAAAGATATTTTGTAGAGAAGGACCAGAAGACATCATCATGTGCCTTTCCATGTGACAGAGGAACCCTGAATGCCAGTATCCTTTCCCCAGAGAAGGTATCTTCCTCTTGATGCATTAATTTGGACATTTTCATGGCCTTGGAACTGTAAATTTGTAACGAAATAAATTAAGTCAACCCATTCCTGGTATATTACATTTCAGCAGCTTTAGCACACTGAAACAGAGAAGTGGGGAGCTGTGATTTGTAAATACCAAAAATGCTGGAGTGCCTTTATAAATGGATAAGCAGAAGACTCTGAAAGATTTGTGAGATGGTTGACAGGAAAGACCTAGATTGTTTTCATGTGAATGTTGGTAGAAATATGGACAATGAGGCCTTAGACAGAAGTGATGTCTGTGTCACTGCAAACTGGAAGAAAGGCAACTCTTGCTTTAAACTGACAGAGAATTTAATAAAATTGAGTCCAGGTGTTGGGTGGAAGGTAGAATTTGAAAGCACTGAGCTGGGATATCTAGCTGAGGAAACTTCCAGACTAAATGTGGAAAAGGCAGCTTGGCCTCTCCTTGCAGATTATAGTAAAATGTGAGTGGGACAAGCTGAGAACTGGATTCTTTGGTACAAAGAAACCAGAAAATGATAGTTTGGAAAATGTTAAGCTGTAGCAAATGAGTCCCCAGACAATAATGCCCCATGTGAGAATTTAACTAAACATGGAAGAACCAGTCAGCCATGTCAGCTGGAGTCATGATTGGAAATGGAGTTATCCAGCAAGGATTTGTGGAAAGTGCTATTGTCTGGCAGCTGGGACCCCTGTATGCTGCATGGAAAACTGACAAGTTTGTTGTGGGATCTGTATCAATGGAATCACTGCCAGTGTGGACTACAAGGGACAGAAAAGTGACATATTGAAGGAAAAATGACTTTAAAGGCAGAGTATGAAAGTCAAGTTCTGGAGCTAAGAAGCCTCAGGCTGGAGGGCAGACCCATCCATGCACATGGAAAGGGTAAGTTTGCACCCAAGTTCATAGATGCGAGCCTCGTGACCCTATTGTTCAGGAGAAGTTTTGCTGCCCCAGTCTTCAAAGAGCATGAAGCACATCCCCCAGAGACTTGGAAGAGCCTGGTCACCATCCCATTGTTCTGAAAGGGTTAAGCATAGGCCCCCAAGATGGTAAAGAGTCTGGGTGCCAATGTTTGGAAATTTAAAATCCCTCACCCCAGTATTGAAGAGAGCTGGGCTTCTATAACCCCTTAGAGAAGGTGGGACTGCTGCTCTCTGAAGTTCCGAGGATAAAATGTCTTTCTGCAGATCCTCTCAGACTTATAAGTTTTCCCTGTAGCATTTTGGAACTGTTTAGGACATTTGACCCCTGTTTTCCTTCCAATTTCTCTCTAAAGAAATGGGAACATTTACCCTATGACTGTCTTTCCCTTGCAGATTTGAAGCAGATAACTTATTCTGACTTTTGCAGCCAGAGGGGAACTTTGTCTTAGGACAGACCATGCCTGTAGCCAATTTTGATGCAACTTTGTACTGTTTTTTAACTTTGTATTGTATTTGTCATTACTAAAATGGTTTAAAGATTTTGTGATGTTGTGATGGAATGAATGTACTTTGTATATGGAAAGAGCATGTCCTTTGTGGTCCAGATGGTGGAATAGCTGGTTTGAAACTGTTGTGGCCCAGAAAAGCCATATCTTATAAACTGTTCTTGTGGGTCCAGAACTATTGTAGACAGGACTTTTTGATTAAATTGTTTCCATGTAGCTGTGAGCTATTCAATTCAAGGTAAATCTTGCTCATCTTTACTGGAGTCCTTTGTGAGAGGATAAAAAGACAGTAAAAGCCAAGAGAGCTGCAAGACATTTAGCAAGAAAAAGAAAACACCCCAGAAGTAGCTCAGAGAGACAGAAATACCCCAGATGATATAAGGAAGGATCAAAAGAAGCCCATAGATATTTTGGAGAAAGAGAGAGGCCAGCAGAGGTCACCATGTGCCTTCCCAGGTGACAGAGGACACCCAGATACCAGTAGCCTTTCCCCAGAGAAAGTATCTTCCTCTTGAAGTCTTAGTTTGGATGTCTTCGGAGTCTTAGAACTGTAAATTTGTAATCTAATAAATCACCTTTGAAAAAACCAACCTATTTCTGATATCTTATTCCAGCAGCTTTAGCAAACCAAAACAGAGGTGATGGTAATGTTCATTACCAGGATTGCAGTGATGGTTTCATAGTTACATACATATGTCAAAATTGATCAGATTGGGGTGGGCCATGTGGCTCAGTAGGTAGCGTTGTCACCTGCCATGCCTGAGACCCAGGTTCAACTCCCAGTACCTGCCCATACAAAAAAAAAAATAAAAATTGATCAAATTGTAAATTTTAAGTGTGTACAATGATTTATACTTCAATGATAAATTAATGAGGTTGTATAGGAAATAAACAACTTATGAAAAAGTTTTAGAAATATTTTTAAAAGTTGACTAGAGCATTGTTTAATTTTAATAAGAATTAGACAGATACAAAGGGGTCTTTCTCACACCTGGCAGCCAATTCTGAGGGATTATTGATACAAGTATTTTCATTCTGAAATTGAAGCCTAAGAAATTTCAGTTTATATAAAAGACATTAAATAGCAAGAGGTCTTATAAGGCAGGAAAGCAGAAAAAGCTGGCAGCTCTAAAGAGAGAAATAAGAGGCAATAATAAAATCTTACAAGAGCTAAATGAAGTTACATCAAGGAGGATCACATTAGAGAATAAACTAAGCTATTTTAAAAATCTGTTAGTTAGAAACAAAATTAAAAAAATTAAAAAAATCTGTTAGTTAAGGTGTATTTGCATGTTTGTTAGGTCCAAAAATACCCACAAAAGACAGCAACCACACACAGTAGTGCTCAGACACAGTCACTTTTCCCTGCCTCCTTTCTGCCTCTGTTAGTCCCACCCAAGTTTGGGGAGCTTTAGGAATGTGAAGTGGCACTGCTTTCTTTCCTGGAAGCCTCTTTCTTAAAGTCTGTATTAACCTCTCCTCTCTAGTAAAAGTCTTTATGAACTTCTCTGGCCCATGTACATCCTGACTACATGTAATGGCAATGGCCCTAATATCTGGGGGTTATTTTATGTTTAAAATGCTACTGGTATTGTAAATACAAAAGTAGGATACCCTGCAAAGAGAAAAACAAGCTAGAAGAAGAGTGCAGGGACATGGCAGGGAGGGCATCTATTCCTTGAAATCCTAGGGAAGTTCTGGGCTGAGTGATAGCAGATATGATAGAAATGATGAGAGGGACAGAACATGTCAGGTGATTAAAGGTTCATGTGTAGAATAACTAGACGAGCCCATATAACTTATGACACATCTATAAATGAAGAAAGCAGCTGACACATCATTCCAAGACAAAAATTAACTCATCACTTGGGGAATGCTACAATTTATAGTGTGGTTGATTGGCACTTCAGAAATATGTATCCTTTAATCTGGCATTTGACCTGGGGTTGAGGGAGGTCAAAGAGCACCAGAACCCTGCCCATTCATCCTAATGAGAATCTTGTCAATTGACATGACTCACCAGTAATCACAGACTCCAAGCCAACTTCCCCATGTGATATTGGAAAAGGGACAGACAAATAGACAATGAAAAATAGAGTGTCAAAAAATAGATGCATATGTGTATGATTTCCATCAAAAGTGCCAAAACAATTCAATGGGAAAGGATAAATCTCTCCAACAGATGGCACTAGAATAACTGGATATCCATGTGGAAATAAAAATAACCTTAGCCTCTACTTTCACAACACCCAAAGCTGTTCTAGATAAATCCCAAAATTCTAAGAGGTTTAAAGGGGATAAACAGGAGAAGCAGATGGATAGTGACATTAAACAGCATTATGACAGTCATAATAATTTTTAAGCAGCCATTCCATTTTTTTATTTGTTTCTTTATTAATTTCTTCTTCTATAAAATGTCTCTACCAAGGATGAATCACTGAACTGGTTTCCTTAGGAAATTATCCCTTGCTGCAAGATTGAAATAAAACCTTGATATATGGTCATAGTTATTTACTCTGAAAATATACTCTAAGACTCTCCAAGGTCTTTTGAAGGTACATCAGATTTTTCTTTTTGATGCATTGACCAGGATGTTTCTGATTTTAGAGACAACCTACATTACTCATGTAAAACCTTATATGTGAGTCACCCAAATCTCCTTCTAGCAAAGTACTCCTTTGATTATGTGGGAGTAATCTGTAAGATGTTTGATTTAAAAAAAAGGAGAGGAGAGAGCAGTGAATGAGTAAAACTTTGAGTTAAATTCTGTCCCAAAAAAGACATTACAGTCCTATCCCCCAGTGCCTGTGAGCATCACCTAATTTGGAAATCAGTCTTTGCAAATGTAATCAAATAAAGATGATGTCATGGTGGATTAGGGCAGACCCTAAACCCACCCTATTTATAAGGAAAAGGAGATTTGGAAATAGAGGAGACACACAGGGGAGAGGCCATGAGAATGCAGAGGCCCAGCTGGGAGTGATGTACCAAGGAATGCAAAGTATTGCTGGTGGCCTCAGGAGCTGGGAAGAGACATGGAAGGATTCTTCCCTGGAGCCTTCAGGGAAAGCGTGACCCTGGCAACAACATGATTTCAGAGCTTCCACCTCCAGAACTGTGAGAGAAATAAATTTCTGTGGTTTTAAGCCACCAAGTTTGCAGCAGCCTTAGGAAACTCATCCAGGCTTGAACAAAAATATTCCAACTACTTCCAGAAAGAATTTTCATATTCATGATAACAAGAGGATTTATCTTAAGAAAGAACAGAAGTATCAAGAAAGAACAGAAGTATTCATCAAGGAAACAAGTTTTAGGCACCTACTCTGGCTGGTCTGTCAGGTACTTTTCTATGGGCCAGAGTAAAACCTGGAGATGAAAAACTGAAAAGTTCAATGACTGCACTGTATTTGTCTTTGAGAACAAAAGAAAGACCAGATGACTGATACTTTTTATAAATATTGTAAGTATATAAGAGAGTTGTTGGGATGAGAATAGAGAAAAGGAAGAGGGAGAGAGACAGAGACAGAAAAAGGGAAAAGAGAGATCAAGAAGCAATTATGCATTTTTCCTTCACTCATTCATCACATAATACATCAAGTATTATTGCCTACTGCTATGTGCCAGCCACTGCTCTAGGCACTAGGGACCAAGCCAAGAAAACCTCTGACCTCATAGTACAGACAATAAGCAAATAAACCAAAAACCAACAACATAATTACAAGTCATGATCATTGCCATGAAGGAATGAATTAGTGTGACATGTGGGGCATGCTTACTTCTTTCTTCTGCTGTGTCCTTAGAGTTAAATTGGATGAGCTTCATGCCAGCCAGGGGCATGGAGCAGAGGACTCATTCCTGATAGCTAAACCAGAGTGACTCACAGGGTTAGAAACTCAAGAGCCAGCCTCTGCACTGAGGCTCAGCATTTGTGCTCAGCTCCCCCTGCAGCCCCCCTCACTGTGTCCCTCAGAGCACAGTAGTACACAGCCAAGTCCGACTCCTGGACTGAGGCTTTCTCCAAGTGGAAGGTGGTGGACTCCTTATTGTACATGGTTTCAAAGCCTTTGTTGCTTCCCTTCTCATTGGCCATCATAGCTTTCAGGAGGAGCTGTGGACCTTCTCTGGGATACTGAACATACCAGAAAAGGGAAGGATACTGCGTTGTTGTATAGGAACAATTCACAGTCAGGAGAGTCCTTTCAGAGAGGGTCACTTGGCCTTCTGTCTGGGTCACCGAGTCTCCACTGGTTCCTCCTAAAAAAAATAATAACAATGTTGATTACCTTACACAGGATCTGGGCTCCATCCCCTGAGGGAAATTGAGGTTAAAGTTCACACTGACATAGCAGAGCAGGAGACTGAGCTTTCAGCATGATTTTACTTACCAAAGAGTAAGAAGACCATGATCACTAATCCTGGACAAGGGTGCATTTTAGAGCCTCTGGTAACCTCAGGTTCTGACTACGAAGTGTGAGATACAGTTCAGGGCACAGTGAAAGGCTGACTGTAAACTTGAAATTCAAGCAGGAAACATGGATGTTTTAGGATGAGCCCCCTCATTGGGCAAGCTAAATATCACTGGGTAAATCCAAGTCCCTGAAGCCACCCTCTGAGCTCTCAAAGATCAGGCCCTCTGAATAAAATCCATTAACTTAAGCAATTTTTGTCATTGATCATATGCTCCTGGTATATTCCACTCAAACCTATGGCTACAATTGCTGGGTCATCTCCGTATGAATTCATGGTGGGGACAATAGATTCCCTCAGAGGAATGGAATGACAATAGATTCCCTCAGAGCCCCCTCATTTGTGGGCAAGCTACAAAATGTAGAATGTTTACCTCTTCTACTCCCCAAAATCAGTCTTCACCTCTGGCCTTATTGCTAAGATACCTGTTAGCTGTCAAAGAATCTTTTAGAAATTTAAAGAATAACTGTTTTTTTTCATACACTTATTTTTTCCCAGCACACTGCTCAACATGGAAGCTTTCTAGAAAGGAGCAAGTTTTACTCTATATTTTATTTAGCCATTTTTTTTGGCCATCCTGTGATCCACTGAAATCTCATATAATAAAGTATTAGGATAAAATAAAAAAGAATGCCAATAGCATGATTAGTCATTGGTGGATAATTATGGATGGCAAAAACAAAATTTTTCCACCACTCTATCCTCACACCTAGAACAAAATTGGCTATCTCACAAGTGGGCACTACATATTTCTCAAATGCATAGATGGATGCATAAGTGAATGGCCTGAGGTTGAGGAATTGCTGCTATTTGAATACCCAATTTTTAAAAATCAAAGACAGCATCAGTTGTAAGAAACATAATCAATTTAATAAAAGCTTTATAAAGAAAAATGAAGCCATGATTTCCAGGATTAAGTTCTTTAAGTTTAAAAGCAATTCAGGTGGTTTATGATGTACTCTGTGATCTACAAATTTACAAAATGACTTTTGACCTAAGAGGAAAGTAGAATTCTCACTGAAGCACTCTGAGGTCAGCATGGAAAATGTTTCCAAGCCTCACAGATTTTTGAATAACACTCTGTTTTCATAGCAGTACTTAACTCACAGCAGCAAAGCAAACACTGTTCAGTCGTACCATTTTTGCCCATTCCACTTCTACCAAAAATCTGTGTTCATAAGACAAAATTGTGAGATGCCTTTTTCTGTCAAGTTTTACTAATATTTATCTTTGAACACAGGTGCTTTTTTCAGTGTGCTTCCTAGAAAACTCACTCTCCATGAACTCAGAGAAGATAACTGTGCAGCCCTGTATCATTGTATAAAAATAGCAACAAGCTCCAGACTTGGGTAGAAAATTTAGGTCTGGACAGTGTTTAGGTTCAAAATCACTTCTCTCTCTTCCTTGACCCTTCTCCATACCTCAAATCTCTGTGAACAAATAATAACTTTCTTTCCTCTTTTCTTTTGCTCATGCTTTTAACATACTCTATCTGAAGTCTAAGCAGAAAAATAGAGTAAGCAGTCACATTTTCCATGTCATCCTTTCCTTTTACAGGTCAACATTGTCCCCTATTTTGTAGCAACATTCCATTCCTCTGAGGGAATCTATTGTCCCCACCATGAGTTCATATGGAGATGACCATTGAGCAATTGTAGCCATAGGTTTGAGTGGAATATACCAGGAGCATATGATCAATGACAAAAATTGTTTAAGTTAATGGATTTTATTCAGAGGGCCTGATCTTTGAGAGCTCAGAGGGTGGCTTCAGGGACTTGGATTTACCCAGTGATATTAATCAATATCCAAAGTCCGTAGCTTTCTGGTGATGGCCTGCTGGCAATCCATAACTCAATCTCTACCAAAGTCATATGGCCCTCTGTCCCCTACACCTGGCCATATCTAAATTTCCTCTGCCTTTATGGAATGAAGTCATATTGGATTAAGGCCCACCCTGATTTTGTTTGGCGTCATCTCCACTAATTGAATCTTTGAAGATCCTACTTACAAATGAGTTCACATCTGCAGTACTGGGGGTTAAGACTTGAACCTATCTTTATCAGGGACATGGTTCAATCCACAACAGCAGATGAATGAAACAAAGGTCAAAATGATTGATAACAGGAAATCCTGTTATTCATTATGAAGTATAATGGATCCAGCTGCCTGAAGCACCAAAGAAAGTGATTCTTACAAGGAAACCCAGAAGTCAAAGTGACTGCTGGTGATATCAGCCCCCTGCCCTAAGCCCCTACAGAAAAATAATGTCCTCTTCTCTTCCACTTTCCTAATGCCACACAAATGCCTCTCATTTACACAGAGTAATTACACAATAAATGTAAAGTATTGTGGGAAATGTAGATTTGGGCTTCTACCCAGCAAAACAAGGGAGAGCATAGATGACCATTAGACATAGTTGGCAAAGTTACTGCATATCACATCCGTGAACTGAGTCATTATCTGTACTAACTGAAATTTAGTTTAAACCCAGAGAGACTAGTGAACTATGTTTTGTCATTAGAAGTTTTCTGTAGTAATTAAGACAGACAGTAGCTGAATTTGGTCATGATCACTATAATGTTTAATAAATTGCTATTTTGAATTTTTTTGCTTTTTCAAAAGAATTGGACTGAAGATAAAAAGAACCACCACATGCAAGGAAAGAAGAAAATCAAGCTAATCACCAATACATTTTCTTCTATTATTAAACAAGTTTTAAGCCTTTAAGACCTTACTTTGAGCTCTAAATATGTATCATTTGCACTTAGTAATTGCTCAATAAATGCTGTTGAATAACTGCAATAAATAACACAAGGCATCTGCTTTGTCACTAAGATGAAGAGTGAGACCCTGTTAGTGTGCTGTGATGGCCACTTCACAATTAATACTTTTTTTTAAATTTTGAATTCCATGTCTTCTGGCCCTATCCCTAACTTTTCTCATCATTCATTTGTAATCATAACAGTCTTCTACTCCTAGAAGCTGCAGTTCCAGCCAGTCTATGTGCTCAGATAAACATAATGATTCCTAAGTCATTCTCATGGAATACAAAGGGAAATAAAATTTTTTTTGAAAAATCTCTGGATTGGAAAAGGATGACATGCATAACTTCAAGACTGTCTCCTCATTTACAGAGGCTCTTTGTCATCTATGCTGGATTATTCTATTACCAACTTGGCTGTGTAGGGAACTACATTCCCAGAATCCTCTTCCCTTTATGTTTCTGAGTTAAATTTGTACAAAAGTGAGCTTGCATGAGATTTAGGATGTAGACAGGAAGCAGCAGCTATTATCTTCTGAAGATCATCATTGGTTAATGGTAGTGAAAGACAGCACAATGTTGTTGGCTGGTTCCTATTTGTCCTTGCTCTTCCCTGGTGGTGTATAGCAACCAATCAACTCCACAGTACTTAAAGTTACATTTCATGATATCTTTCTGAAATGCTAAATTCATTGCATAAGACAGTGCAACATACCGTCTACCATTAGTAGATGTAATTGGTGATGATACAACCTGTTAGGTTTTATCAGTACCCCACTCAAATAATGAGACCCTTATTGCCATCTGTCCATGAATAATTTAATTCCAGAATGACATTTCTAAGTATTTGCATGCTAGAACCACTTCTACACCAAATTGCTTAGATTGGGCTCCTTTAGAAGCCAACCTTAGAAAAGCAATTGGGTGCAAGGAGTCTATTCAGGAAATGCAGAAAACACAAGCAGGGAAGTGAGTGTGTGATACAGGGAATCAAGTGTTCACAAAAATGTGAAGAAATAGGAATGTTGCTTTGTTTTCTACTGGTGATGAGGGTGAAAATTGATAAGAACACTGCAGAGCAATTTGGCAATAGCACAAAGATGTATATTTTGGCATGGGCAGGCTCCAGGAATCAAACCCCAGTCTTGGCATGGTAGGTGAGAACTTTCCCTGGTAAGCCACCATTGTACCACCAAAGTGCATGTATTTTTAAAAGTGGGAATCTCATAGCCCACCACACCCACCTCCAGGTGTATAACATTCAACACTCTGAACCCATATAGAAGGAAGCATTTATAATTATATTAATGATAGGGATGCTTAAGGGTAGGAGGCCTGTGTAGACTTGTCCCCTCATACCCGAGCACTTGGAACTAGGAACTGGGAAACTGCAAAAATTATAGTCACTGAAATGAGACAAAATAAAGTGTCAATGGCTGAGAGATTCCGAAAAAAGTCGAGACATTATTCTGGAGGTTATTTTTATGCATTAAGTAGATATCACCTTGTTATTCAAGATGTAATGGAGAGGCTGGAAGGAACTGCCTAAAAATGTGGAGCTGTGTTCCAGTAGCCATGTTTCTTGAAAATGATTGTATGGTGATATAGCTTTCACAATGTGACTGTGTGATTGTGAAAACCTTGTGTCTGATGCTCCTTTTATCTACCTTGTCAACAGATGAGTAAAACATATGGAATAAAGATGACTAATAGGGGGAACAAATGTTAAAATAAATTTAGAATGAAATGCTGGTGATCTGTGAGGGAGAGGGGTAAGGGGTGTGGTATGTATGAAATTTTTTCTGTTTTCTTCTTATTTCTTTTTCTGAATAGATGCAAATGTTCCAAGAAATGATCATGATGATGAATATGCAACTGTGTGATGATATTGTGAATTACTGATTATATATGTAGAATGGAATGATCAAAAGTTACAAATGTTTGCATTTGTTTGGTGTTTTTTTGGTATTTATTTTAAATTTAAAAATTAATAAAATAATAATAATAATCACTGAACTTCTTTATGGACAGCTGAGTGAGATCCCTTTGAAAACACTCCTGTGTTTCCTGTCCTCTTCTGAGGGAAACCAATGCATATGTGGCCTACTGAACTTTACACATTTGATTATCTAGTGGAGCCCAAGATCATCACTGGTGGATTTGCCTAACCCAAATGTGCATCAAAAAGGAACATGTGAAAATAAAAAATAAATAAACAAGAAAAAAAAGAAACATGTGGCATGTCCATAAAATGGAATATAAAATAGCAATTAAAAGCAGTGAAATATATCTAAATATGTACACCTTTTTTATACCTCAAATTTAGCTTTATTGGAAAAAGTTGTACAATTACACTAATAATGATGTATAATTTGTGTAGATTTTAAAACCACAAAGTACAGTACCACACATTGTTTATACATAAACACATGTGTATTGGAATTAAAAACGTGGACTTAAACAAAATTCATAAGTTTGTCCTGGGAAAGGGAGAAAGGGAATGGGGCTAAGGAGAAAAAATAAAAGAGATGGCAATTTTATCTTAATGCTTTATTTGTTTTAAAACATTTACATTTAGATATAAGTTATTCATATTGAATGATATGGATAATATAATATTTTAAATGATGTTACAATTTACTCATATGGCATAATGTAACTGTTAAACCATTGGAGATTTCCGCTTTCTCCTCAGTATAGTAATGTATCAGGTAAAGTTTTTCACATTTATAAGTTTCTTATCAATAATCTTCCATCTCTTAATCTACTTCCAGCAATCCCTCAATTGCATATGCCCATATCACTATGACTTGAAAAATAATGCTGATCCCACTGGTGTGGCCCTTTTGGTGAAGGCAAATCACTGATC
Organism: Myrmecophaga tridactyla; assembly: GCA_004026745.1. NCBI lineage: Eukaryota > Metazoa > Chordata > Mammalia > Pilosa > Myrmecophagidae > Myrmecophaga > Myrmecophaga tridactyla. The sequence continues at coordinate 3,782 of PVIY010028773.1, read as the reverse complement.
TCAATCTACTGTTGTCAATTATATCTTCAAATTCCTATGAATTACACTCTTATCAGAGCATCATGCAGTACACAACTAAAAAGCCCAACCCTCCTCCTCCTCCTTCTCTTTAGGTTCCTTCAAAGTCATTAAGGTTTCAGGCATTAAAGGCTATGAAGTCTTATTATAGTGCTTTTCATCCTAGCCAGGGGAAAGGCATGCAATCTTTAATCAGTATATCTATAGGAAATGAACATTGCTAAACTTAGCAAAGCACTAATTACAGCAATGTTAAACTGGTGAGAATTGACTTCTAATATTCCAAGTATGAAATCATGTGAAAATAGGATAAGAGTAAAATGTGGTAAATGACAGCATTTGGGAAAATTGGCAAAAGTCATTGTCCCACCAATTTTGAACATTTCTGATTTGCAGAATTTAATATAGCAAAAGAATAGGGCCTATTTTATAATTGAGGAAAATTAAACAAGTTCTGTTCTAAAATAAATGAAATCTGCCATCCTTATTTAGCATCTCCTCTCTCCTTAACAATCCTTAAAGAAGTGCTAAAGGATTTGAATCAATTCTCTTCTCATCCTACAATATTCCCAATAAGTTACTAAAACCCCCATGAATAGGCCTTGTTCTAAGCTGTGCACCAGCCAAGCCTCCTCCCTTCTCATGGGAGCACCTCAATGGGAGGGCAAACAGCCCACACAGAGAGGAGCCAAGAAGAAAGATTCCAGGAACACCAACTTAAAGTTACAAAGTTGAGAAGGCAGAAAGTTTGCAAGCAGCCCAGCGAAGGAGCTCATCTTTTGCTTTTGATTATTAAAAGAGAAAACAATGAAAAGCAGCTGTTTCCTGGGCCATGTCACAGCTTCCATGTCCAGTTACTTACACATATCAGGCCCACCACGGTCCAGCAAACCAAGAGCACCTGCACAATGTGTGCTAAGAACACCATGGCGCTAACAAGCTCTTTCAGCTGGACTTGTGCCAGGCACTGAGAGATGTCTCTACTTTAGACCAGACCTCCTCAGTGTCTCATGAGGTCTGTGCTCAGCTTCCCCTGCAGTCCTGGGGGCCGTGGCACTCACAGCACAAAAGGATTTGGCAGATTCACTCCAATAGACAGGTTTCCTCAGGTTAGAAGAAGTTTCATTCTTTTTAAATTCTGCCTCAAAACCAATGATGCCTTTAATCGGGGTGCTTGCTCCCTGGAACATCCTTGAGGAGAAGCTGGGGACCTCCACTGGGGTATTGGACGTGCCAGTAGAGATAAGGAGTTCCATGGTAGGAATAATTGTGTCTTAACACCAGGGAGGCTCCTTCAGAAACAGAAACAGGAACTTGAGGCTGGGTCACTGACTGGCCTCTGGCATCTCCTGCAAAATCAATGATCTATCAGTGAAGGCAGAACAGACTTGGTTATGAAAAGTATTGCTACTAAGACTCAAATCAGAAAACAATTACTTCTGTGGAATAATGACCACAATAGACTTTTACTTACTCATGGCAAAAATCATCTCAAGTCCTGGTATGAGTAACAAGAGCATGGCTTAGCAGTGGAAATGCTGTAGGCTCCTTTCTGGGAGGTGTCCCTGAGCAGATGGGAAAGTGTCTGTGGCAATCCAGCTCTTAGAACTAGGAGGTTTGAGGAAGTTTAGGCTGGACAAGTCCCTTGCCTAGGTAAAAATGAAATAACTGCTGAGGTGATCCTGGGTGCTTTCTGGCTCTGATTCTCCTCACTTGTCTGAGTCTTCAAATTAGCGTGGGTGCTTCAGCTAGGTGTAAGAAGGAGGGACTGAGCAGAAGATGCTGGCAGCAGACAGGCATCTCCCATTTGTGCAACATTACCCTCTGGAGGCCAGAGGTAGAATGGAGGGTTCACACTTCTGGCAGGAAGCTGATCAGTGCTTTTCTTCTGTTTGCAGACATATCAAAACATCCACTGAACATGTTTCTTCCTCCCCTAATCCATGACCATGTTTCCTCCTGTAGTAAATGTATTAATCTTAGTCTCCATGAAAAATAGGACCTTTCCTATTAAATAAATAAAGAATTCATAGAGAAGTAATTTATTTTGCAGAGGAACTGATTACACAATGAATCGATCAGACTTTAAAAATCCTGGTCCATTAGAGCCTTGTGTAAAAGCAGTGGAAACATTCTTTGGTCAGAGATCATCAAATCAACTGTCCTAAGCTAAGCTTTGATGTGTTGACCACGAGCATCAAATTCGAGAGGAGGGTGTGAGGGGTTGTGGAGACCACTACTTTGGCTGGTCCTGAAATTAAATACAAGATCAAACATGCAGAACAATAGCCTCGAACACACCCCTCACCTGTGAAAGTGAAGTAATGTTATCTTTATCTACTTCAAGCAGAATTAGGGAGATTCAGTGGCTTTAGATTCTCAACAATAATAATATAATATTCAGAAAAAGAAAGTAAAATCTATTGTCAATGCTCAAAACATGACTGGAGTATTATAGCCAATCTGGGCACCACATCAAGGGATCATGGAGTGAATGAGCATCTATACACAAGACTGATGAAGACTTTGCAAAATATAACCTACAAACAAGTTTTGAAGTAATCAAGGACAACATAAAATTAAATCTGCATTAACTCTGGAATCTGGCAGGAGTATCCCCAGCAGACCAGAGTTAAAAGAAACTTGTGCAGAGAATAAAAGACATAGGAGTATAACTGTGAAATTAGGAATTAACAAATAATTATGATTATTAAATCAGTATAAAATATTTCTTTTTATTTTCTAAGAGTTTTAGAATAGACGGAGGGAAATACCTGAAATCACAGAACCGAAATCCAGCTCTCTTGATTTCTAATGATGGTAAAAACCTTATGACTAACCTTCAGTTGTATCCATTTTAGCCTCTATAGTCTAGTTGCTCTGATCTTTGATAATCTTTATCTTGTGCCCTGTGATTGTAAAAACCTTGTCACTAACCTTCATTTGTACGCATTTATCCAGTTGTTCAACTTTAGAGTCCTGTAATCACTAAAGGCAGCCCCTAATGTCTACTAATGAAGGGTCTTGGGTCAGCTCAGACCTAAGCCACCCCAAGTACAAAGTTACCTTGATGACTGAGACTGGGGTTAACAGAAATAGACCCACCTGACACATACAGAAGCTTAGACATTAACCTACAGGTCACCTAGACCTCATTCCACCATTGTCTTACACATGTTTCTGGGACTAAACATGTAATCGATCCACACATGCTCAATAATCAGATCACCTCTAATTACATCATCTGGGGCCACTGTGCTCATTATCCTAAATGCTGCCTGTCTTTTCTCTTAAAAACTACCCAAATTACTGCAGTTTGGGAAGACAAATTTGGGGCCCCTAGGCCATCTGCTCTCCTACCACATGCTTAGTAATACACTTTCTCTCTTTGAAATACTGGTGTCTCAGGAATTGGTTATTGAGCAGATTGGGCAAAAGAATCCACAGGCTTTGTCAGGTCACTGGAGCAGTGTGATAAGGAACTCTAGCATCGCTAGGCAGCCAGTGGTTTGAGTTGCTGGAAACACAAGTCTTGCAAAATGAAGGTACTATTGACTGTGGTTATATAGGTAGATGTAATTCTAAAAGAATCCTTTCTCTCCACTTCCTTCAATTTGTAGGCCCTTGGGCCTAAAAATCACATTAAGGGATTGATATCATGATAAATAAGAATAGAGATAAAAGCTGCTTTCCCTCTGGCCAATAGGCTCTCTTCTAAGGTCAGAATGTCTTTTGGGCCATGATAGTTTCTAGCAGCATGAGAC
>PVIY010028772.1:0-32738 GCA_004026745.1 Myrmecophaga tridactyla | reverse complement strand
GTCCATTGGCCATCCATGCTCCCTGAAGGGAGTTTATGGCACTGGATTGCATCAGGGAGGTATGATGGATGAGTGGGGGACATCACTAGGGAGGGAGAGCATTCTGTTTATGGCTTGGTGTAGAGTCAGATGTGAAGGAAAGAAGATCACTAAATTTGGACACTATGTTGGAAGAAGCTAAAATTTATTTTTAATCTCTAGAAGTTCCAAAGGAGGAATAAAACCTGTAAATATGACAGTGAGATGATTGGGCTAATTTGTCAGGTAATTCTTCAAAAATGGGAACTGGGAGTTCAGCATTGTGGACATGGGGAGGTGCCTAGGAAGGACTGCATCTTAACTTCTTCATTTGGGAGCTCTCAAATAGACCTCAAACTCTGAGTCTACAAGTGCAACTGGAAGGGCAAAAAAGTACAATTTTCCTTACTCTCTGCTTTGTGATTTAGTTAGAGTTTGATGTGATATTGGAACAAACCTCCTTAAAGGAGTAAAACAGAAACAAAATGATTTAATGAATCAGCATATAAATTTAGTCAAGAATGCGAAAACCTAAGAGCATCACAGAAAGCTTAAATCAATCCGCCTTAGAGGGATCTGCACAGTTTAATTTGCCCATACCACTAATTAATGAAACTGCATTTACAGCTGTGAATGAAGAGATTTTACAAAGACGACTGCGGGATTTCCTTGATTCTTGTGTTTTCTTACCCCTGAGTTTGTGCTTGTTTTTGGTTTTATGGTTTTGTTGGCTATATTTCTGTACCAATCTCTCTACTTATTTTTAAGGAATTCTCATTAGACTGTGCAAAGAACACAGACTACTCCAATGATGCTATCTCTGTTCTAGGTGAGTAGGATTTTGAGCTGGCAGTTAAATTTATGTCTAAGGGTTCAAAGTCAAAAGGGAATTTCACAACTATTTTGACAATTAAAATAAGATGATAATGTAGTATATGTAAAACCCTGTGTGAGGTATGATGGTGGACTCAAAATTACATAATTTATTGACTTGCAATTCATATGGAACATGACATGTACCCAGGTGATTATATTAAAGGTATAAAATGAAAAGTATTGCAAAAGAATTATGGATGGTTTGAGGATTCAGAAGAGAATTACTTGCATGTTGTGAGGGGGGTGATAAGATGAACTCTGAGTAGAGATGGGGGAAGCATGAATAAATCATGATATTAGAAATTTCAGAGTCTGTATCAGAATGATCACACACAATTATTCAATTGTGCTGGAATGGTGAGGAGTCATTAAAAAGAGTAGAGGAGACATAGGGTTGGGAAGATAGGGTACGGGCCCTGTCATAATGGCCTGGGAATGCCAAGAGCAAGGAGTTAGGCATTATGTGCTAGGTAATGAAGAACCACTGATTGTTTTTGAGCAATAAGGGGCTTTATCAGAATGGTGAGCAGGAAGAATATACTGTGAGATTAGACTTGGGGGGAATTTGGAGAGCTGGGAGAACCTTAGGCTGTCTTTGCAATATCATAGATGATAGGTGATAATGAACTAAGAGAGAAGGATTAATAGAATGAGAGAATTATTTAGAAAGGTATTACAAAATACCTATAGAACTTAGCAAAAAGTTGGAACTGGAGGATAAGATAAAGAAAGAGAGGTGCTCCCAAAATTCTAAATCTGGATGCTGAGAAGATGGCCATACACTTATTAAAATTGAAGAAGTTACGAGGAGAAGCTGGTTGGGTGGGGAAGGGGGCCAATATGCTGAGTGTGAAGTGCAGGTGGGACAGGAAGAGAGCTTCAGGAGGCAGCTGGGAATAGAGGACTGAAAATAGAAGAGAGACCGTGGCTTGGATTTCAGATTTGTAGGCCATCTCCACAGAAGTGTTACCTGAAGACAATATATTGAATAAATTGTTCAAGAGAGAGATAGTTGAGAAGAGAAGTGAAGAGTGTTTAAGGCAAAAACTTGGATAGTAAAGGCCTACATTTCAGGAGTTGAAGAAAGAAAGAAAAGAAAAGTGACCAGAGTTGTGACAGGAGGCCCAAATTAACCCAGGGAAAAGGAGTCAAGAAGGAGTAGGTAATCAACAGATGAGAACAGGGTAAAGACCGTTTGATTATGGGTCTTTGTTCATCTAAGCTTAAAGCCCTCTGAATTTTTTCATTTGAAAGAAGATTCCTTTTTTGACTTAGATTTTTCTTAGTGCATACTAGGTTTGCCTTAAGCTAGAAATCTTGCTCTAAAATTTGCCCTAAAATAAACATTTGTTTTGATAATGTGTAAAGCCTTACTTTCAATTTCTTCACTATTAAATAGTAACCATATGTCAATGCTTCTTATGGGCAGGTACCATACTAAGCTTTTTACATGCATTAATTTAATCCTCATGATGAGCTGTGTATCTTTGTTCTGCCATTTTACAAACAAGGAAACTGAGCACAGAGAGGTTAAGTAATTTGTCCAAGATCCATGATGGCTAAATGAATAGTCTCTTAATCACCTGGTCCTTACTCTTAACCACTGGTGTATACTATTTCCTCTTTTCATGTGCTTCCACACACATGAAAGTACTAACAACTTAAAAATGTGTATTCGTGATATTGGTATGCAAAGTATTTTAGCCAAGATGCTTTATAATACAGGGTGAAATTACTTCACCGATAATGCTTTGTGTACATTTTCTTTCCTTATTTATTTTTCAGCTTTCCCTTATTTTCTCTCCTCTGTGTAATATGAACCGAATGTGCATTTAATGATGAGATGTGTTAGGTACATATTGTTTTTATAATCTCAAACTCCAAAAATAGCTAAAAGAGCTTGAATATTTATGACACATGGGAGATTAAGGGATAAAAAAGACAATTAGCTATGCTAGTCTTTCAGAGATGCGACATAGGTCCTTATGCACAATTTACAAAGCATTGAAATTTGGCGCTCTGGGCTCAGATAAATAAAGGAAAGAGACATTTCTATGAAGCTCAAAATATCTAAGAAACAGCAAATGTGTATGATAAAGAACTTTAGGATGAAGTAGGAAGCAAAATGATAGTGTAAGTGATTTTCTTTTTTAAAAAAGCAGTAAAGTATTTTGGAAAAGACAATATTTTGATTGAGTCTCTAGGCATAACTCATTTGTGACTAGAGAGTCATTTGAATCTTATGATGATTTTTCATTGTTTGGAAATTTTGCCTCTTTATCCCTGCGATGGTGAACTCAACCGTTCTGTCTGTTGAGGTGAGTTATTTTGGAAAATATTAATATGAATGTAAAAATAAGTTATGCAGAATATGAATTATCATAAAAGACTTATACACTTGACAAAATAATGGAGATTGGTTATGTAGCTTATTTCTCATTCACTAAGAAAACATCTATCGAGTGCAAGATATATGCCTGGTCCTGTGAATTCAAAGGCATGGCTCCTGTTAGGTGATCTCAGGTGTCCTGATCTTAAGTATAAAATATACACTAATATGTAATTCTGTGTTCTTCCTGTGCTAATATCTTAAATTAACCAAACTTCTCTGTTTTGCATGCCCTGTGCATTTGGCCTCAATGCCATGTTGGAGAGGAGACTTCTGTTACATAGGATTTGTCAAAGCATATGTGGTAGATTGAATTACGTATTCCAGGAAAAATCATGTTCTGAATCTTAATCCGTTCCTGTGGCTGTGAACCCATTGCAAGCAGGACCTTTTGAAGGTGGTGTTTTTAGTTAATGTGTGGCCTAACTGAATGAGGGCCTAATAGTGGAGGCTTTATGAAGAGAGAGCTGCATGAAGGAACAAAAAGCTGGAAGTCAGCGGAACCTGGAAGAGAAAGGAGAAGATTCACTGTGACTGAGAAGCCAAGGGTTGCCTGTCAGCCAGAATATACTAACTCTGGGAGGGAGAAAGCCTTCTAACCTCTGAAACCACCAAGCCAATAAATTCTTGTTGCTAAGCCAACCCATTATATGGTATTTGTCTTAGCAGCTGGGAAACTAAGACAGGGGATTTGGATGAATATTTGTGAGGAAAATATGTTTTTTGAGTGCACTGTTTATCATTCTCTTTAAACTTATTTTCAAAAATCAGACTTAGATAGAAATGATCTCTTTGTATGAAATGAGCTGTCTAATAGTCATTCAACAAATATTGGTCCATTTCTTGCTAGATTGAAGGAGCTTAATTTGAAACTTATTGTTTGGTTAATATTGATTCTGAACATTTAAAAAATTCAAAACTTCATCATTATATCCTCAATACCCAGCAAAGTATGTTTATTGAATAAGTGAAACTATGCGCTCTTCTAATATTATAAACCTGACAAAGATAAAGGCAGTACAAGGCAAAGACAAAACTATTATATTTTGTTTTCCTTAGAAGAAACATTTACCATACTTTAGAGAACCAGTTATTTTAAAGATCTCCAGACTTTTCATAACCATCCTCCCTTTATTTTTATTCAGGCAATGTTTGTACTTTTGACTTTATTAAAGCATGTGTCTTATTCATTGCTCTTTGGAAACACTTTTCAAGATTAAGATGAGTTATGTAATGGATATAGATAAAGAAATTCTTTTTTAGGAAATACATTTTATCATCTAATCTTATTTTCTTGCATTAACCCTCTTAATTTGAATTATCAAAATGTTATATTTGTTATGTGCATGACTTTTTTCTTCTTACATATATGCAGCCTGTTTATCTGTACTGGTAAGTGTAGTTTATCTAGCAAACATCAACTGAAAATTTTTAATATATTTAAGTATCAGTACCTATAAACAGTCAAACTAAATAGTGAGCGACTGAAAATATTTGGAAGATATGATAATTTAAATAGATTATATAATATAGTCTAACAACAAAAAGTTTGAAATAAATAGATAAACTTTCTAGTAACAAATTCTATTGGATAGGGAAATGATTTTCCTAGCGTGATGGTGGGAACACAGCTCTCCTCAGACATTTGGATGGGAGCTGGTGAAGTACTAAAATAAATGGCAGGAAAGAAAGACTAGACCAAAGAACCCTTGGGTGTATAATGCATTATATATTTTCCATCTGCTTTATGCTGTTCACATTTTGCATATCCCTATGCAAAGCCATTTCAGCCACTGGAGGTCTCTGTTACTCTGTACAATTTTAGCAAGACAAATGTGTCATTATTTATAAAGAGAACTATTACCTTCAGAAACAAACATTGATACTGAATAAGGGAGACAGATGGGCTACACTTCTACATTTAATAGCTAGAAAATGTGTGCAGTTTCTGGATATTATAGTCACAGCTTTGGTTAGAAAAGGACAAGATATGGCCATTATTTTGGTCTGTATGATATTAGATGGATATCCACATTCTAGAATATTCAAGTAGCTTTGTTCTACTTAAGTGATAAAGATAATAAGTGATGAATTGATTTTACCTTTCCTTATCTTACATATAGGAATATTTATGTATTTGTCTTTAAAATAAGTAAAATAAATTGGGCATAAAAATCCTTTCCTTAAAATGAGGATTTAAAGGAATTAAGAGAATATTTGTTTACAAGCTATTTTTAAATATATTTCCAGACTAATTTGAATTGAGGAAAAAGAGTATTTTCAAGAAATCAGGGGAAGAAAGAAAAGCTGATCACCCCAAGTATAGCACAAAGAAAAGCAAACTATTAGCAAAGAGATCCTAGTTATAACAATATGATACTTCTGTAGAGTGTTTCCTAATTGTCAGTGTTTTCACATATATTATTTCACCTGAGCCTCACAAAAACTTTATTACTTATCTTTTTTATTTGAAGACATGAAAGAACACGTTGTAAAATATGTCTAGCATGCTCTATTTTTTTGTGTAAATGCATAATATATAGTGCAATACTTATTTTTATTTATAAAAATTATATTATACACTCACATATGTGTGTGTTTGTACCGAAAAAAGGGTACAAAGATAGCAAGTTTTTTTATAGTAGGACTGATCAGGGTGGGAAGTGGGGGAGAGAGAAAGAGTTAAACTTCATATAATTACTCATTCTTTGGTTAAAAAAATAAGTATGTATCATTTAAAGTCCAATATAGTATTTTCAAAAGGAAATAAAAAATTAAGACTTAGAGGACTGGAGAGTTTGTGATTTTAAGGTTACACTTAGTATTGGTAGAGTGAAAGCAGAGCAAAGGCCTAAAGAAACAGAGTCCAAATTTCATATTCTTCATTGTTCCAGAGATACTGGGGGAGACCAGCAACTGCTATTCCTCAACAAAACATAGGAAATGAGGCATAGAAGGCAATTTTATTGGAGATCTGTGCCTTAAGGATGTGGATCGTCAGGGATTATGCTGGAGGATTTGCTGGCTTTTTCAAATGAATATTTTAATGCAGGTGAAATCTAGTAAATATGTATAAAGGGCAGCTTTAAAGGCTTTATATATATATATATATATATATATGACTATGGGGTTAAGAGAGGAAACATTGTCCTATCTACATAGTCCAGTTTATAATAACGCATGTTCATTGACTAAGTGTGTATGAAAACTGAAGAAAGCAGGACCCCTTTTGAACATTCTTAGCAAGGTGTAATGTTCAAACGGAACACTACTTATATGTTCCGTAAAAGTTTTGAAAGGTTATTTAAATATGTTTCTGAAGCCTCATGAAGTGAATTCATAGATGAATGCCATTGACTTCCCACAGAACAATTATCTTAAAACATTTTCTCCATCCATCACACAATATATCAAACATCACAGTTTGGCAGATATATCAGTTACCCATATTACAAATTCCCTAGAACTCACTCCCAAAACTCAGTCCATATAGACTGTTATGAATTGAATAGTGTTCCCCAAAAAAGATATGTTCAAATTCTAACCCATGTTAGATATGAATTGAATTTGAAAGATTGGTTTTTTTTTTTTATGAATTTGAAAGATATGTTCAAATTCAAACCCATGTACCCATGGGTTTGGAAATAGGATCATTGAAGTTGTAGTAGTTAAGATGAGACCAAACTGGATTAGGATGGGCCTAATCCAATGATTTGTGCCTTATCAGGTGAGGAAATCTGAACATAGACAGATAAAGAGACACTACAGTCATTGATTACTCATGGCCTGAGGATATCTCAAGCCAGAGAATGCCAAGGCTTGCTGGCAATCCACCACAACCCTGCAGACTTCAGAGAAAGCACAGCCCTGCCAGTACGTTGGTTTGAATTTCTAGCCTCCAGAATTGTGAGGCAACAAATTTCTCTTGTTTTAAGCCATCAAGTATATGCCACTTTGTTACAGCAGCTCTAGGAAACTAAAATGCTGGTTTATCTCCCCTTTCTACCAACTTCCATTTTTCTGGTTTAAATCTTTTCTCCTACTAAAGTAGTTACCCATTAGCCACAAGAAAACAAAAGATTAGAGAAGCATATCCTGAAATCTGCTTGGAAGGATGGGTTATATAGAAGGTTCTGCGAATACTTCATACAACCAGAATATAACTGGGGTTCCATTAGGCCCAGAGTTTGTGTCGTATCATTGTTGAACTTCAAGTGTTTTGAAAGAGCATAGTACAGGGGTTTTATTTTATGTAGAAAGCTTCCTTAACTTATTTCTACTTCTTTCCTTGCTGAGGAAGTCACAGACACAAGCTCAACAACCATCTCCCAGCCCTCGCCTACCTGTCCCACCCCTCCTCTTCCATTGTGCGCTAATGTTTGAGTCTGTTTACATTCTACAACCTCCACTCAAGGCAGAGGTTAGGAATTCACTACATCACCACCAGGGGGCGTGCGAGAGTTGATCATGATATACTTGATAAAGGGTTCATTATATTCTTCTGTTCATTTACTCAACAGTGTTCATTAAGCCCCAGCTAGGGACTAGGCACTGTGATTGGCAGCAGGGACACAATAGTGAATATGACACTTATAGTCAGAAAAGTAGACATTAAACATTAAAATTGTGATAAGTGTTATAATATCTTACACAATTGAGTGCTAACTATGTATTATGCACATTTAATTATATAATCTTTTCAAAAAGGCAACATGGTAAATACCATTATTACCTCCATTATACAAATGGAGCAACTGGGTCTTACATAATAATATATCTAAGTACACACATTAAATAAAATGTTGATACAGGGTTTCAAACAAGGTTTGCCCAGGGGGAGTGAGGGTAGTTCAGTGGCAGAATTCTCGCCTGCCATAGGGAGACCCGGGTTCGATTCCCGGCCCTTGCACTTCCCCCCGAAAAAACCAAACAAAAAAGAACCCAACAAAAACAAACAAAATATTCAACAAATGGTGCTGGAATAATGGGATACTCACATGGAAAAAGAATGTAACGTGACCCTCCCATGCAGCATACAAAACAAAACAAACTAGATTTGCCCAACTTCTTGAGTTGAAGTTCTTAGGCAGTGTTAAAGTACTGTCACTTCCTAGGAGGGAAGAAAAAAGCAGAGAACAAAAATGGTGCATTATGGAAAACAACGAGAAGATTCTGCTCCTACCATTCAGAAGGTAGGTGCCTGGCAGCAGTGAATCAAGAGAATGGAGCATATAAAGGGGACCCTTTGGGGCTGGCTGCCAGAGCACTCAGCTGAAGACCTGGCGAAGGCTATGAAACAAGCCAGTGACTTGGCCAGCAAGTGTGAGAAGCAAGGTAAAGGGAATGTGCCTCTTGGAGGGGCAGCCCAGTCCTGGAAGACCATGTGGCCACTGTAAACAATATGAATGGATATTTAAAAGATCCACCTTTGGTAGGATTCTCAGTTTCCCTCCGAAATGCAGTAAACTAAGCAAAAAAATAGAGTCAATAGCATAAACTCCGGCCTTAAAGAGGCCTGGGGTATCTGTGCAGCTTTGATCAGTATTTAACTATTCTGTGCTTCACTTTATAAATCTATAAATCTATATTTATGAATACATATTTATATTTTAAAATGAATAACTTCATGTATCAAAGAACAACTATAGAATGGTTGTACAGATTATACTGTTATTTATTAAAAATCACTTAGTCTGGTAACAGAGTATGCCTGTAATAAGTAATGGGCATTATTATTATTGTTGTTGTTATTATTGTATGCTGTTTGTATACTAAATTCTGATTATGCTGTTTGTATACTAAATTCTGATTATGCTGTTTTCTATAAATCAGATTTATTTCTGGTGCCTTGTTTTGAGAATGCATACAAACAGATTTGGTTGGGCTACTTAATAGATAATGAGTTTTGGGTATACTAAATGGGGCATTATTAATTAATTTTCATCAATGTTAGTAGTAATCATTTACGGAGCACTCACTATCTCAGGCAGAGTGAGTCTGCATATACAATGGTATTTCAGCCTCACAGCAAATCTCTGGGGTGGATCTACTCTTTTCCCTCCTATTTTAGAGCTAAGGACCCTGAGGTTCTGAGACCTAAGTGATTGCCGGAGGCCACATATTGGTACAATTTAGGGCCACGTTTAAGCTCAGGTCTGCCTTCTTTGTTTGAAGGGAGAGATCCTCAAGAAGGTGACCTAGTCTCTGGGGTGGGCAGTGACTATCAGAGCTTCTTCCCCCCGTATGTATTTGGGTCTCCTTCCGATCCACCCTCCACCCTGGTTATATGTTTTCCCCTCATGCACAACTGGGTCCTGGCAGAGAAGCAGGACCACCTACAGGTGGAGAGTGGAGGGCGAGCCCAGCCCTGAAGGGTGTCCTTCCTCTGCAATCCGGCCTCAAGTCCTGTCACAGGTGGGGTTGAATTAATGCAGCAGGCCACCATTGACAGGATGGGGATGGGAGAGTGGTGTAGGCTGGACTACATACAGCCGCAAGCTGGGGGTGGAGGTGGGGACTTTTAATGTGTGTGAAAGTATTTCACGCCCAATGGCTCTTCTGAAAGCTTTTAAAATGCTTCTGGGTTCCTTGGCTCCTGGAGTGAAGTATAAGGAAAGGGTGAGAATGTTCAGGGAGTGGCAGAGCCTGGGGCGAATCAAAGCTTTCCGTGTAATGCAATCATCCACCCATTCAGGCTCTGTTCCTCCCTGGAAAGCTTTCTTTTTCCTTTTGGTTACTCTATCTGACTGGGATTATCACATTTTGCTGTTCTTGGAATGCGTCAGAGCTCAGAACTATGGGAAATGTGAATGTTCGTTCTTTCCCTTCTCAGGGATTTGGAGCCTTATTGCTGTACGGTTTCAGCTTTCCGTGATTTGTTTTTGAATGTTGTGGTCTATATGGAGCTAAGTGACATGCAATGCTTTCATTTTGCTTTCCTGGGATTTCCTTCAGAGCTGTGATTGTTTATAATTTACAATTTACGTTATTTCCGAAAAGCACTTGAGATGGTTTCTAACATGAAATGAATAAATGCAGTACAATTGTCGTTTTTTTAAAAATTCAAATACAGATCTGAAGTGAATTAGAGGATGATAAATAGATGTAGTAGTTACCTGGGATGAGTAAGTTATTACATCTGAGACCTAAATTTAGCTCTGGGTTCCTTGGAAAACAAGGTAAGGGCATATGATGGATTTTCCAGTCTTTTTAGACTGAAAAAGGAAGTATTATTCTTGGAGAGAGAGAATTCTTCCTGGCACAAAATTTTAGCACAAGATATGTATAAGTTTATACGTTATAGAAATATATGAGGACAAAGGTACACTGTTTGCTCTTATGTACATCTGTAGATACGTGTGTACAGATAGGCCACATAAACATATGCGTATTTGTCCCTGTGTGGGTACATCCCTACAGATACACATAACATTGTGGGAGGCAAAAAAATAAAAAATGGTTCCCCAAAGATGTCTATGTCCCAATCCCTGAAACCTGTGAATATGTTAAATTAGAGGAGTTAGTATTGCAGTTGGAAGGAATTGAGGTTGCTAATAAGTGTCCCTTAAAATAGGGAATTTTCTGGGATTATCCAAGTGGGCTGAATGTAATCATAAGGGTCCTCAAAAGTGGAAGAAGGAGGCAGAAGAGGAGATGAGAAGGTTGCGCTGTGAGAAGGGCTCAACCTGCTGCTGTTAACCCCAAAGTGACCGGTAGAATGCTGGCAGGTATAGAAACTAAAAAATCAAAGGGAGCAGATGCTCCTCTAGAGCCTCAGGAATGGAACACAGCTCTGCCGACACCTTGATTTTAGCCCTATGAGAACCAGGTCAGACATCTGACCTACTGAACTGTAAGATAATAAGTTTATGTTATGCCACTAAGTTTGTAGAAATTTGTCACAGCAGCAGTAGAAAACTAATATAAATGTGTACACACACACACAAATAAAAAAAAGAGAGAATAGAAAGAGAGGAGAGAGAAGAAAGAGATTGGTGGAAACATTTAAAAAATATTTTTTTATTGAGAAATCTTCACACACATACAATCCATGCATGGTGTACAATCAATGGCTCACAATATATAACACAGTTGTGTATTCATCACCATGATTATTTTTAGAACATTTGCATCACTCCAGAAAAAGAAATTAAAAGAAAAAAGAAAAACCTCATATATCCCATTCCCCTTACCCTGCTCTCTCATTGACTACTAGTGTTTCAATCAACCCAATTTATTTTACTCCTTATCCCCCTTACTGTTTATTTATTTTTTATCCATATATTTTTTTACTCACTGTCCATACCCTGGATAAAAGGGGTATCAGACACAAGGTTTTCACAACCATGCAGTCACCTTGTAAAAGCTATATCATTATACAATTGTCTTCAAGAATCACAGCTGCTGGAATACAGCTTAGCAGTTCCAGGTACTTCCCTCTAGCCACTCCAACACACCATACACTAAGAAGGGACATCTATATAAGGCATAAGAATAACGTCCGGGATAACATCTCAACTCTATTTGAATTTCTTAGCCACTGACACTTTACTTTGTCTCATTTTTCTCTTCCCCCTTTTGATCAAGAAATCTTTCTTAATCCCTTGATGCCAGGCCCCAGCTCATCCTGGGAATTTTTTCCACATTGCCAGGGAGATTTACACCCCTAGGAGTCATGTCCCACGTAGGGAAGAGGGCAGTGAGTTCACCAGCCAAGTTGGCTGAGAGAGAGAGAGGCCACATTTGAGCAGCAAAAGAGGTTCTCTGGCAGTGACTCTTAGGCATAATTATAAGTATCCTTAGCTTACCCTTTGCAGGAATAAGTTTCGTAGGGGTAAACCCCAAGATTGAGGGCTCAGCCTATTGCTTTTGTTGTCCCCACTGCTTGTGAGAATATCAGGAGTTCCCCAAATGGGGAAGTTGAATATTTTCTTCTTTCTAAAAGTATTTGCAAATACTTTTTTATTCACTGCCCATGTTACTTTGGGATATATCAGGGGTTCACACTAACCTGGACAAACCAACAATATCTCATGCCCTATTCAAGATTCCTTGTACTTATTGTTTTCAAATAAAATGACCATACAAGTTAAATAAGGTGATGTGCTACCTAAAATATAAATTTTTCACCAAATAAACATCTCTCCCTTTGGTCTCATACAAAAGTTGAAGTTTTAAAATACAAACCATATCATCCTTTCCCCTTAATTATGACTTATCTTAGTCCTATCCAGATCAGTTTGTGAAAATATTTTTATAGGGAAGTAAGATAATGTGGTCTAGGTACTTTCATTGTGAAGATACAAGTTAATTTTTTATATACATGCAAGTAGCATCTTGACATGCCTCTTGGATATCTATTAGGGTTTTTGTCTTTAGTTCAGACTAAAATAGAACTCTTTACTCTGCCTCCAAGCTGGTTATTTATAATGATATGCTAGAGCCAATGTCTACCAGGTCCCCAAACCTGACTGATGACCATCTCTCATTCAATGAAGTCATGTTTGTCATTTGAAATAAGCAATGGTGAGAGTAATTACATCCCTGAAATCACTGAATACTACAAGTCATGGATTTTCCTGCAGAGAGTTGGTTGTTAAGCATTGACCAGCACACCACTGCTTTTACAGGTGCTCCCATCTTGGTTAAGTGGTGCCATCATCCACTCAGTTGTAAAAAACCTATTTTTGATTCCTCTTTCTTTCATGGTCTAAATCTAATAAATTAGCTCATCCTTCCACCTCTACCTTCAAATTTATTCACATTTTTCTAGGTCAAAGATTACCACTCTAGTTTGAACTATCAGCACATCTTGCCTGAAATATTGCAATGGGCTCCTAATGGTTCTCCTGGATTCTAATGTCATCTCTCTACCAGTTATTCTCCACACAGCATGCAAAGAGATCATTAAAATATATGGGTCATATTATATCACTTCACTGTTTAAAACCTTCCATTATTCTTAGAACAAAATCTAAGCTGCTTAACTCCAGCCTGCAAAACCCACCCTTCTCTGCTTTAGCTTAACTCCCCAGTTATATCTTGTCTTCTCTTGACTCAGTTCTTTGAGTTCTGTCCAGTTCATCCTCCTATTCCTCAATTTACCAAGCTCATTTCTGTTTCAAAGGCCTCTGCCATAACAGTTTTCTTTGTCCTAGATGCTCCTCTCCCCAACCCCACATCTTTGCATGGCTGCCTCTTCTTATCATTTAAGACTTAGTGTAAATGTCCTTTCCTTAGAAAGGTTGGTTACCCAAACTAAAGTAATCTACATCATTCCATGTTATCACTCTGTCTTAATTTCATTTTAGTGCTTGTTACTACCTGTGAGCTCCTTGTTCATTTAGAATGCCTGGCACATGATAGGTTCTTTTTATTTATTCATTTATTCACTTATTTATTTATTCATACATGATAGGTTCTTAATAATGGATTGTTGAGTGAATGTATTTATTCAGAAAACAGAGGTTTAGAACATTGGCTAGCAATGTGTTCCATAGATAGTTTCCTTATTGTCTGGACTTAGTGGCAGAATGTGACTGGTGAAACTATCAGCCATGGCTTGGGATGAGAAAGTAAAAAGTGGTTGGGGTAGTGGAAATTCTAGTTAGAGTCAAAGAACCACGAGAGCTTAGGTGAGACATCACAGCCTCAGTAAGAAGGTGGCTAAGGGTCAGATATCAGTACAGTGACTAAGAAATACTGAACTGTAAATAGGACAAAAGTAGTGGTGGAATGTACATGCCAACCCTGGGTCCAGAGCTGACAGGTAGGGGGCAAGGATTGGGGGACAGGCAGGGGTTGGCTCCCACAGTAGATGATGCTCACCAATCCTGAACTCTTTTTGAAGTTCCTCTTCAGGTCTGACTCTGCTTATCCTAAAGTCCTAGCTCTCATATATCGGATGTCACAACTGAAGTTTTCCCTTAGAGAAATTTTAGGAAGCCATGTTCATTGATTGCTTTTCATACTCTCTAGGAACAAAAAGGCATACTTCTTCTATTGACATATATTGATGATTTTCTAAAATAGAACTTTCTAAGAATGACAATTCCTATTATCATAGATTCTTATTGAAGAAAGGACCTTGTTAATTGTTTCAACAACCTCCTAAATTTATAAAGAAAGTTTTGACTTGCTCATAGTTAGAAAGGTAGTGGCAGATTCAAGGCACGAATACAAGTTTCCTGACTTTCTGACTAATTAATTTGGAATCGCGATTGACATTAAATTTTGTCATCTGCAAAGTGAAAAAGAGACAAATAAGTAAATGAGTCACCATCAGGATGAGGGTTATAGTAAACAACTGCAAAACTCTCCAGATGTCTTATGGGGTGGGTTCAGCTTAGCGGGTTCCCTTCTTAACCATCTGACCTGTAAAGTCAATGACTCATGGGAAGAGCCTGAAGGAGTTGTGAATCAGCAAAAATCAGATTATATAGATAATATTTTTATTTGGAAATTTGTAGTCTCTGGTTACTGTGTAAGATTTAACTGGACACTTGATTACCCAGAGACCCCCATTTTCTTTTACCATTTCTGATCCAGGGGAGTTGCCTGTATTTTTAACAATTTTGATAGTACTATACAATCTTTACTTTTAGACTATTCTTCTGTAAGCTAAAGGTTTTAATTTATTCTCATTTCTTTTTGAAGGGGAATGGTTTATAGCATTATAAGTTATAATGCTTGCAATTGGTTGTGAGGAAATCATGCATTCAAAACAGTTAGAAGGGGGTGCAAAGGGTAGCTCAGTGGTAGAGTTCTCACCTGCCATGTGGGAGACCCAGGCTCGATTCTTGGTCCACGCACTCCTCAAACAAACAAACAAATGAAAAGCCAAACAAAAAAATTCAACATTTTTTTTTTGCTGCAATAAAGGGATATTCACATGGAAAAACAATGAAATGTGACCACCTTACAGCATATAAAAACAAACAAACAAACAATTAGAATGGAAACCGAAATAAGTCGAACTCAAGTATATGATGATGGAGTAGTACTAATAGTAATAATAATTATCTTCTGATTTCTGAGCTAAGTCTATAGGTAAAATAATTTCCATTTTCCTTAGCCCGTCTCCTTTTTCCTATTTAATTCTTTAATGATAATCTTTGTTTAAGAGTTTACATGTTTTTTATTAATTAGGTGGACTTAAGACATGACAATGTTCTGTTAAATAAGAGAAGTGTTTTATGAAATTGGAATTTTTATAAGATTTATGCAAGTAAATAAAAAGGCACTGAATTTCTACTATGTAAAAACCATGGAAGAGAAACAGGCTCTGTCTTCCAGCAACTTAAACTCCTAGCATGTTTTTCCTAGGATGTTTGGACCCTTATTTAATAGATGGAAAGAGAAAATGCATTTTTTTGTTTCCTTAGCCAAGGCTTCTCAATGCTGGCAATGACCATGAAAGAGAGGAAATTACATGATAATGGAAATAAAAAATTGAACATTTGCCACATTAGGAAGGAGAATACTTTAGGTCCCGTTTAGAAGCTGAATCATCCTTGTGGTTGTTTGAATAGCATCATAAGTTGAATTATAGCAGAAGAGAAAAATCCTTTCGGGATTGGAAGAAGAAAATATACATCTTCCAAACATAAATTTAGGCATATTAAAAATGCAGAATGCATTATTTTTGCATCTTGATGTCTTAATTTTTAAAATACTTTAATGTGTAGGTAAGTGGGAAAATAAAATAGAGGCTAGATTATGTCATCTGCTATTTTCTTTGGTTTGGGGTGATAAAAGGAGGAAAATATTCATATGCACTATAAATAAAAGGCAATCAAATCCTGGGTAGGTGAGGTGGAATGGAAGAGATCATAATATAGCTATAGAAGCTAGTAAAATACTGTTGGTACTTATCTATTTGTATTTTGCCTGGTGAAATTCTTCTCCTAAGACCTAAATTTTGAGTGAAGTATGGAGTCAGAACATTACTCCCATCACTAAGGTTCAAAACTTTGGGATCTCATTAATTTATCTAATAGACATTTTGGCTACAAATTATATTTCAGTGTACTAGGATGAGTACTGTGAATATAATCCTGGATGTGCCAAAGTCCCTATCCTGGTAGGAACTTATAGTCTCAAGGAGAGGCAGATATTGCAAAAGTAATTATGAATATGATGGCTAATGGGAGGAAATTCAGAGTCAGAGTGTTACGGAATCACATAATCAGGCGACCTCTTCTAGTATGGTGAGTGATATTCAAATTGAGAAGCAAAGGATTAGTGGGAGTTAGGGGAATGAAGCGCGCGCGCGCGCGTGTGTGTGTGTGTGTGTGTGTGAAAGGGATGGAGAGAGACAGAGAGAGATGGGGTTGGGTAGGGAAGAAAAATGATATAGAAAGATTTGCAGGCAGAGGAAGCAGCACGTGTGGGAATCTTGATGTTGGAGGGGGCTTGTGACAGGAGGGCAGGGAGTCGGGGGAGTGAGGTAGAGGATGAGGCTGGAGAGAAAAGCAGGAACCAGATCATTCAGGGACATGTCCAGGTTCTGTGTCACATCATGATGGTATTGGAGAGCCCATGAAGGCATAAGAAGGACATTCATTTTGCAAAAGGGTCCTTTGGCTTCAAGTTGGCAAAGATGGAAATGGGAGCACCAGCCGATGGCCTGTGATGGAAGTCCGGGTGAGGGGGTATTCTGGATTCCTTTCTCTCCCCTTAACTCAGCAGTCAGTTATTAAGTCCCTTCAAGCCGTCTTTGGGATGGTCTTTCATCTGCCCTCTCCTCTTTCTCATCTTTTTTCATTTCTACTCACCTTGCTGTAAACTTTCACTATTTCTTTCTTCCCCAGTCTTTCCCATCCTCAATCTATTTTGTTAACCACGGGCAAGTTAATCTTAAAATACCTAAAACCCGTACATGTTTCTGCTCATTTAAAAAAGCTTCCCGATGCCTCTCTTATGAATGTTTTCAGTTTCTTTCTACCCCCTGCGGTCTCTGTGGCTCCCCCTTGGTGTCTAAGCAAACCCAAACACTGCCAACTCCTTCTCTTCGACACCACTTCCCTGCCTGCGGGGACTTTCTTTCTCTTACCCACTTTTCTGAATCCTGACCCTGAAGACTTCTTGGATTTCATCTTCCTTCCCAGGTGCTCATTCCAGGGAACTCTGCGGGACAAATTTTCCTAACAGTTGTCACCTTTCATTGTTATTCATTGTTTCAAGTGTGTTTCTTGGCTCGATGATGGGATTGGTGTTTTTTCCTACGTACGCAAAATATGCCATAAATGATGAAGAAT
This sequence comes from Myrmecophaga tridactyla, assembly GCA_004026745.1. Taxonomy (NCBI): domain Eukaryota; kingdom Metazoa; phylum Chordata; class Mammalia; order Pilosa; family Myrmecophagidae; genus Myrmecophaga; species Myrmecophaga tridactyla. The sequence continues at coordinate 15,197 of PVIY010028772.1, read as the reverse complement.
GCTGCTTTTATCGAAAGTGATATTTCTGTCAGCACTTTAGAATAATAACAAATATTACCATTTAAGCATAATTTATGACTTCTGAGCACTTTATCATTTTAGGTTAAAATGGACTAAGTTTTTCCTAATATGTAACTTTACTTTAAAAATGAATTTAGACACATTTCAAAGAAAGTAATGCTTTTCTTTGAAAAGTAAATCACTTTTATTAATTTTTTAAATGAAGAAGATACATTGCTTTAGTGCAGATGAATAAATTCCTTTCATATTTTGGAAAGAAGAGTTCAAACTCACTTGTGTTTATATATGAATTAAATCCCTCATCCCTTTAGTATAAATATTTTTGCAGAACAGAAAGAATGTTCTATGCTCGGATGCTCCTTTCGGCTCTAGACAAGAGTTATATTGAATCAGAGTCTGCCTTATTTATCATTTTGATTTATGTGATATGATTAATTTGTAGCTCCTCAAAGTCTAAACAGAGCTATATTCAACTAAATATGAGGGCTCATTTTATTTGACTCAAAATATACATACAAGACTTGAGAAATTCACTCATTTGTTAACGCAATAACTATTTATTGATTGATGACAGTGTCACAAAGTGTATAATTCCTGGAGAATCCCAGAATTCATTGAGTTCTGTCTGGAAAGAAATGAAAGAAAATTGGCAATTACAGGATACAACACAAAATACTGTGATAAGATGAGGTAGGAGAACTACAATGTGCTGTGGAGTTTATGGAACCCAGGCATTAGGGAAGGCTTTTAGAAGAAGATAACTTTTACACTTTGAGGTATTATTCAAAGGGGAACAGCACGTGCCAAGGACCAATGGTTAGAGAACACAGTCCTAGAATTCCGGGCTGGTGAGGAAGGCCAGAGCAGGAGGGAAAGGTTGGGTTGAGGAAATGCAGGTCCCAAGAGTATCCTGATCAGATCCCTGCTGGAAAACCTTGGGACACCGAAGAGAAACAGGAACCCAGTGAAGCTTCCCTGTTTTTTAAAAATTTTTTATTCTTTTTATTTTAAGAAAGACTTTTAAGGAGAACGATACCTCCAAGTTAACCAGCCAAGATTTTTAGAAAGCAGAGCTTGTTTATCCTGTACATCATAAGAGTTAAAAGAGTCTTTCATTTCCCCCAGCCTTTGAGGGATTTCTTAAGTACAGGGCTATGAGCTACCATTACAGCTGAAAGAGGACCTGCGCCCAATTGCTAGAAAGGGAAGCTTCTGCAGCAAGTCTTTGCACCCTCAAAGGGTACTTGCCTGTCTGTGTTGTGGGGTCCTAGAGCTGTGGGAATATTACTTATATGGGTCATATACAGAATTCTTTGGTAAGAGAAGGAAAGTGATGTTCTGAGGGAAATGGGAAGTAGAGGGTATCATAACGCCTGAAGAATCTAAAATCTTTTTTGTAAGATTTAAATGTTTTAAAAAAGAATTTTTCACATCATTTTCTGGTAACCATGATCATAATTAGATATTTCCCCTACTTTTTTCACTGTTCGTGATCGTCTAATCTCTTAAAACTAAATTTTATAGATGATGCAAACGGAGATGGAAGACAATGAAGAAGGATCCTAAACGCCACCAGGAAGCTTTGCCTTATTTAGGTCTTAATGGTCACTTTGAAGAAGTGAAGTTTGATTTGAGGGTCTTTTTAGCTAGTTCCAAAGGATAATCTAGTCCAATTTGAATGGGGAGATGGAGTAAGTAATTTTTTCTTAACTGAGACAAGTTCCAAACTTCCTTCTAGCGTTTTAGAATATAGAATTCTTATTTTAGGAAAAAAAAAAATCCGACCAGATTTTATTTTTTCTTAATGTTGATGTAGACCTAAGCTTTGGCTTTTCAGTATATATTTGAAGTGACTGTCCATGTGGAATACCATCCAGTAGAAGAAAAAAGTATTTCCAGATGCTGTAACTTTGTAACCAAATGTTAGACTTGGCAGAAGTCAGAAGGATTTTGCCACCTGACACTGCAGCTCCCCAGAGTGTCTGCCTGCCTCTGCCACTGTGCCAGAGAAAGCAAAGTGGGCAGGAGAAACCAGCAATTCTTCATTAAAGTATAATGAGGTTACATTATGAACTGATTATTTTGTAGCTCTCCAAAGCCGAAATAGAACTATATTCAGCTAAATATGAGAGTTCACTTAATTTTGAATTGAAATGTAAAAACAAGGTTTGAAAAATTTACTCATTCATTAACCCAACATAGCTTTATCATTCCATAGCTTTTTCTCTCTATCTTCTATCCCAGACAATACCGAGCCTTATGGTTAGGAAGTGAGAGATTTTCCTGATCTGTGAGCTGTGGTCTGACTCCTTGACATTTACAGGAAACTACCTTAATGAATATGAAGGCGTCTAGTACAAGCAGCACAGTTTTACTGTAGACGAGGTAAAGAATTTTATTTCTCCTTCTTGGCTTTCAGAAGCACTATCGCCTAGGGCCATGCAGAGTTGAGGCAACAGCAACTATAAGCATTGTCCAAACTCTTGTGAGATTTGGCCTGTGAGATTCCGTGACTAAGGTTTTCTGGTTCTGTCCCTTATTATGAGATTATATCTTTTTTACTTTCTTTCATATGAGGATGCTGACACCAGATGGTAGAAATATTTATTTATTTTTAAACTTTTAAATTGTGTAATGTAACATATATACAAAGCAAAGCAAGAAAAAAGCAATAGTTTTCAAAGCACTCTTCAACAAGTGATTACAGGACAGATCCCAGAGTTTGTCATGGGCTATCATATGATCCTCTCAGATTTTTCCCTCTAACTGCGCTGAAATATAGGAGGCTAGAAGGCTTAAGTATTTTTTTTATCATCACAATTGACTTTTTTTTCTTTTTGTGAAAAATAACATATATACAAAAAAGCAATAAATTTCAAAGCACAGCACAACAATTAGTTGGAGAACAGATTTCAGAGTTTGGTATGGGTTTACAATTCCATAATTTTAGGTTTTTACTTCTAGATGCTCTAAGATACTAGAGACTAAAGGAAATATTAATATAAGGATTCAGAAATCATACTTGTTTGTTAAACCCTACCTTCTCTGTATAGCTCCACCATCACCTTTGATCTTTCTATCCCACTCTTTGGGGGTATTTGGGTTATGGCCAGTCTAACTTTCTCATGTTGGAGGGGGCTGTCAATAATATGGGGTAGGGAGATGGAACTATCTGATGTTCTGGAGATGCTGGGCCCTCTAGGTTTCAGGGCTTATCTGATCCAGAGACCCATCTGGAGGTTGTAGGTTTCTGGAAAGTTGCACTAGTGCATGAAAACTTTGTAGAATCTTATATATTGCCCTAGGTGTTCTTTAGGATTGGCTGGAATGGTTTTGGTTGGGGTTTGGCAAGTTATGATAGAAATATTTATTTTTTGAATGAACTTTTAGAGAAACAAAATGTTGGCAATCTATTGATCCCTATGTTTTTAAAAACTGTCAAGAACTGTGAAAGGACTGAGACTGCTTGCAAGCTAATAAATTAGCCTGTTGCTATTTCGTGAAGACTTGTATAAGGCATGAGACTTCTGAGTCAGAGACAAAGGACTGTGTTATTCATGGCATGGTAAGCAACATTGAGATCAGCATATTTGCATAGGTTTTCTGAGTCCCAGTTTCCTCGAGGCAATGCAAAGAAGGCTAGATGACCCTGCACATGCCGTGGGTTGCATTATAGGAGAGGCAACATGAGTTTAGGAAACTTGAATCTTTTATAAGGACAGTAAGCATGCCTGCCCTTTGGTAAGGAGAGAGAAACTGCATCCTTCAAGACTATTTGCTATGTATGCTTCCTTGGAAGGACAGTCTGGAACAAAAGGTGGTCAATGCCATGCTACAGACATGAAGAAACATGAAAGACCCATGGCAAATTCTTTTTTAACAAAAAATAATTTCACTAGTTGGCCAAACCTCTAGTGAGTACAACAACTGAATTAGTTGTACTTCCAGAGAATGAGGAGAAAGGAAAGAAAAAGGAAAAAAGAGAAAAGGACAGTTATTGTGTTCAAGCATGTGAAAGTGACAAAGAAAATTTTCCCGTGAGTCTACGTCTTATTGATTTCCAATTCTAAATGATTAACCAGCTTGTAAAGTTAGCTTTATATTTTGCGTGTTCTGAATAGGAATATTGACTTGCAGTATTTTGCAACAATTAATTTATTACCATAATGATTTTGAAATGTAGGCTCTAATAATGTACACAGTTTGGACCACATTATATTCATTGAATCAATGGATTTGTGCTTCTAAATTTTGAATTAAAATTAATATGAATATTTGATTTCATATTAATGACTTTTCATTTGAAAAGGCATGATAATCTTACATCTTGTGAAACTGAATTCCAAACAATTTAAAAAATTACTATGAAATAGGGAATATTTGTCTTTTGGGCAGAAAAAAGTATGACAATTTTACTAAAAGCATCCTTCATGAAACCTTCCCCTATGTAACTGTTCTGACTTTTTATATTAATTCAATTTGGTTAGGACTGAATCCAGTCAGAAATATTTATGTATGTCCAAAGAACACAGGCTAAAGAAGATTATGGGTACTGATATGAGTTAGACCCATTTGCTTGAAGAGAGAGGAATTTTTTGCAGAAGCTGGGGGAAAAAAAACACTTTGGGCTTTTATGGCAGGAATTTTTTAAGGAAAACATATTCCCAAGAAATATTTTCATGGAAGGAGGATGCTAGAAGATACACTCTGAAGCTTTATATAAGCTTTGAGTGCTTGCTTATTTTGTCAAGATTTTGGGATTTCTGAAATATTTTGGTAAATGTCTACGAATGAGCTTTTCCTTTTTCTTTTTTTCTCAAGATCATCTATATTCAGATCACAACTTACTATTTCTTCTTTATACCCTTGTCTCACTAAAATAGATTCCTTATTAGATAGATATATTCAAACTATCCCTTTAAATTATGCCAGGGATATTTCTGCCTGAGCATTCCACTTGTGCTATTTTTCTTAAGTTTTGTTTATTAGAGAACTTGTAGGTTTACAGAAAAATCATGCAGAAAATGCAGACTTTCCATGTAACCCCTCCCCTCCCTTTCTCTTTTAACACTTTGCATTACCATGGCTCCTTTGTTATAACTGATGGAATATTATTGTAATTATGCTATTAACCATAGTACATATTTTACTTTAGGATTCATTGTGTTGTACAGTTGTGTGTTTTTTTTTAATTAGAAAACCTGTGGGTTTATAGAACAATCATGCATAAGATATGGGATTCCCAAATACCACCCTTTTATTAACACCTTGCATTGGTGTGGTATATTTGTTGCAATTGATGACAGCACATTTTTATAACTGTACTATTAATTATAAATCATGGTTTACCTTAGGGCTCACAGTTTGTGTTGTGCAATTCCATGTTTTTTTTAAAACTTTTTATTCTAGTACCATAAATACAACCTAAACTTTCCCTTTTCAACCACATTCAAATATGTAATTTTGTGCTGTTAATTATAACCACAATGTTGCGCTACCATCACTACCATCCATACCCAAACTTTTCCATCATCCCCAATAGAAGCTCTGTACATTTTAAACCTTAACCCCCCCCTTTTCCCTATCCCCACCTTATCCCCTGATAGCCTATATTCTAGATTTTGACTCTATGAGTTTGCTTATTCTAGTCATTTCATATCAGTGAGGTCATATAATATTTTTTCTTTCGTACCTGGCTTATTTCACTCAACATGATGTCTTCAGTGTTCATCTATGTTGTCACATATATCAGACCTTCATTCCTTTTACAGCTGAATAATATCCCATTGTATATATACCACATTTTACTCACCCATTCATCAGTTGATAGATACTAGGATTGCTTCCATCTTTCGGTAATTGTGAATAATCCCTTTATGAACATTGGTACTACAATTTAGATTTTCAATGGTAAAGGTTCAAAAGGTCATTATAACAAATTATTTATGAAGTTGCTATAATAAGTCAAGTGGTGGATAAGAGACACCACTTTTCCTCACTTTGGTAGCAATTCTCATGATCTGTAAATTAGAAAAAAATAAAGTTAAATGAAAATTTTTACAACTTCTCCAAATAGTGGAGATGTACAGTGGTTTAAGAGAGAAGAAGAAGGAAAAAATATGAACACAGCTTTTCCAAAGGGAATAGTTCTGTGTGATGGCTAACTGCCAAACCACACAATCCTAGTGCATATTTTCACCAAACAGGGAAGACAGACAGGCTGCCATGTACTTTTTACCACAGCACTTTATCAATGAAATCTCATTTTAAGAGACACATGAAGCACTGACTTGAGGACATTGATAGGACTGGTAGCATGGTGGCTAGTGGGGCAAAAGACAAGGAAAGAAATGTCAACATATAAAAGAGCCATGCAGTATGATTCTGTTTTTCTTAATACGAAAGTGTGGTTGTGAGAAAGTGGAAAATACATTCCTGGTACATGCTTGAAAATTAGGACACATTATATATAGCCCAACTGCCATTCCCTTAATGGCATTCTGATGGTGATGGTGGCAAATGTTCTGGCTTGCTCTGTGGTTCAGTGAAATGAAATGCTGTGGGAAAGGGGTAGGTAGGAAAAAGGACAGTGTGCTTCAGCTCTTCCTGCCTGGTCTGGCTCACCCCCAGCAAACGGGGGCCACCACCAGTCTTGGTTGGCAGAAAGAATCCGAGGACAATGATGCTGACCTTACTCTCCAATATCGACGATATGTGGGTGTTAGGTTGTTTTAGTTTGCTAAAGCTGCCAGAGTGCAACATAACAGAGATGGATCAGCTTTCAATCAGGGGATTTATTTAGTTACAAATTTACAGTTCTTTAAGGAAGGGCAGCTGGCTTTCCTTTGGCTATCCCTGTCACAGGGGAAGGCACATGGTGGACATCTACTGGGCTTCCCTCCTGGCTTCTGGGTTCAAATAGCTTCCCCAGGGATGATTCCTTTCTGCATCTCCAAATGTCTGGGTCTGAGTTCCTAATGCTGAGATGCGGTATCCTGAGCTGCTGAGCTCTCTTCTGACCTCTCTCTTTTAAGCCTCCAGTAAATTAAATTAAACCTCTCTCATGTTAGAAGGCCCTACCCTTGGCCCACTGCAGATATAACCAGCCACAGGTGAATTTCACATGCTGATGATTTAATTCCACAGCAACAGAACAACAGGGCATCATCTTCTGGCCAAGTTGACACCTGAACTTAACTATCACAAAGATTAAATTCAAGTTTCTCCCTTTCCTTATTCTATTCCCTCCAAAGGAGTTAGGACGGAGTTAGTGAAATACCACTGGTTGTGGTGGTTTTATGAGAGAAGTTAGGGTTTATCAACAGAGCCTTTCTAAAGAAACATTCTGGAGAGCTGCATGCTTTCATTCTTTTCCCCCAATCATGCTGGTGGTTAAAATAGTAGACCTTAGGATATCTCCCATTTAGGGAGTGATCAAACCCTTGTATGTTCTAATTAACACAGGACAAGATTATAAAAGACACTTTTGTCATAAAACCAAATATATATAACCAACCTCAATTCTCCAAAACAAAAGCAGAAATTTTATACACTGTAATGACTCAGCCCAAGTTATTATATTCTGTGGCAAATATGCAACTGAAATTAAAGTAATGAAAAAATGTATAATTTATGAAAAGGAAACTTCAATTTCTTTCTGTTGTGGAATAAAATTACTTTAAAATTTATTTGATCTTTTAATGTCAGAATAAATTTACTTTTTGGGAGTTAATATTTTGTAGGAAGCATGGAATAAGCAGGGAAACTAGTCTTATAAAAGACACATTCTTGTTCTTCATTTAGCAGATTGTACTTACAAGTAGTTAGAACACTGGGCCTTGCTGGTTAATTATTTCTTATTTCCCTAATTCCAGCTAACATCCACTAGTTTAGATGGAGCTAAGAATATTTTTTAAAGCACTTTCCTTTGTTACAGTTCTAGTTCCATCTTCTTAGAGTTCAGTTTCTCTCAGAAATTCCACTAAATCTGGAACGGAAGGTCTGATTGTTGACCAAATAGCTATTTGCCAGGAAAACATACTGACCTTTCTGTATGTTGCTTTCAGGCTTCCTTACTGAAAAGCAGGACAATATTGTGAATAAAATCAATATTACTGAAATACACACTTGAAAGTTGTTACAATGGGAAATTTTGAATTGTACGTGTGTTAGTACAATAAAAAGTTTAAAAAAAAGTCCCCGGAATAATCAACTCATGTCCATTAGGCTCATCTTCTCAGGAGGCTACTGATGCGAGAAAAAAGTACTTCTGCTTTTAAGAATGGACTGCACATTGGTGTGGACTAAACGTACTAGCAAGAAGAGATGTTTCATAGAATATAATTTACGGGTTTCTGGGGAATGGCTCTTTAGAGAAGAAAACTGATGCAATATGTCAGGTAATAAATGATAGCACTGGCAAAGTTCAAGCTTCCAGAACATTGATCCGAAAACAGCACAAGAAAAATGAGGAGATAATTGCTCTGAAGATACAAGAGTAATGCAAGGGAAAAGAACAAGTCAGAAATGGATTTGAACTTTGTTGGAAACTAGATGATTTCTGGCTGAGAGACGGCATCTTTCGCTAAGTATTTGGGCATCCTGAAAAGTAGGGATGCTTCTCTTCACTTACTCTCTTTGTAGATAATGCCTGCGAAGTTTCAAACATTAATAAATAAGAGCTTAAAATGCTAGCAAAATGTAGTTACTGTTGTTACATTACTAGTGGCGATGACCTGGGACTCTGTTAGAACTTCCATTTGCAGCAAAAAATGATTTTTAGATTGTAAGTCCTGAAGCACTGTAAAGCTGTGTTGTTCAGAATTATTTTCAGACTATATATTCTGGAGAGCTGATGCCAGTTGGAAAAAGTGAGTGTGTGTGTGTGTGTGTGTGTGTGTAAAGAGGGTGGGGTGGGTGAGGGAAGGTAAAATGGATAACATCAAAAGCAGCAGGAGCATTTCCCGGACTCATTTATTTATTCATCCGGGCATCCATTAATCTGACAAGTACTTAAAATGACTGCTATGTGCCAGGTACTGTTTCAGGCACTGGAGAAATAGTTAAGCTTATATTTTAGAGGGGGAAATGGACAAAAGCAAGTAAACAGACAAGTATGCACATATTTATATAATGAAAAGTTCTTTAAAGAAAAATAATAGTAGGGAAGGGGATGGAAGATTATGGGGGAGTGAGGATCTGACAAAATATGTTAAGATTTGCTGATGGTTAGGAGGTTCAGTGAGAAGAAAGGAGAGCAGTATGGAAGATAGGATTTCAGCCCAAGCCACTGGGACCTTTCATGAAATGGAGAAGACTGGGGAGGGGTAGGCTTGCAGAGGTGGGGGAAGTGTTAGTGGAAAATCTAAAGTTCCTGTTGGGTACGTTCAATTGGAAATGCCTATTAGCTATTCAAATGGAGATGTGTACACGGTTAGATATCAAGCCTGGAGTTCTGTATGAAGTCAGGGCTTCACATAGCATACATTTGGGAGCCATGAGCATATTAACGGTATTTGAAGCCACAGGATTGAATAAAATAATGTAGGGAATGAGAGGAATGAGTGTAAATGGAGGAGAAGGCTGAGGACTGAGCCCAGGGGTACTACAAAATTTGAAGGTCAATTATAAAAGGAGGACCCAGCAATAGAACCTGGGAAGGTGGAACCGGCATGGTGGGAGGAGAACCAGGAGTGTGTGGTGCTCTGCAAGTCTAGGGTCTCGAGAAACAGTGAGCGATGACGACTTAATCCCGTAACTTAATCACCCGCGCACCATGTACTCTGCTTTCTGCAGTGACAGGACTTTTGTCTCATCCTTTATGGTGGACACGTAGCTATCTCTGGGCCCTCTAGATATGAATAGCCTTGAGTCATCTCTCCAGATCCAGGGAGAAATGCAAATGAGAGTACATGGGGGATGGTGCTGCTCCACAGAATATCCCACCTCTTTCTAGTTCCCTTGGGACCGGAAACAGAATGCCTTCTCATAGAAAGAGAAGAGCTCCCCACTCCACTTCTTTTGGACCTTGATTTCTGTCACTGAGTCTGTTTCTGAGGCCTAACTTCCTTCAGCTGCAGTGTCCTTCAATTCTCTAGGAAGGTTTTGGCTGTCCCTTTACCGAGGGGTCTCTCTTATCTATTCCTGTCACTGAAGGATCTCCAGTGTACTACCAAGTAAGTGCCAATAGTGCAGGCTGTCCCTGCATTATTCCTGAATGCTACACATAGTAGACATTCATTAAATGTTGCTTGAACTGACAGACTTGTTAAACAGCTGTGGACCAGCAGGGCTGGTTGTGTGCCCAGAGAGGTCACTAACTGTAAGAGTGCACAAATCTCTTACTACCTTTTTTTAAAGGGCTAGATAGTAAATAATTTAAACTTTGTTGGCCAAGAGACAAAATCAGGGATATTATTAAATACTCATATTAGGGCTGCCAGATAAAATACTTTTTGGTAAATGTCCTATTAAATTTGGGGACAGACTCATAATAAAAATTATTCAGGGGGCACAGAGATAGTTCAGCAGTAGAATTTTCGCCTGCCCTTCTGGAGACCCAGGTTTGATTCCTGGTCCGTATACTACCCCCCACAGAAACAAAAACATACAAAAACCAAACAAACAAAAAATTCAACAAATGGTGCTGCAATAATGGGATACTCACATGGAAAAAAGAATGAAATGTGACCCCAGCCATACAGCATACAAAGGGAAACAAAAAGTTGTTCATTATTTATCTGAAATTCAAACAATTTCAGATAAATAATGAATTTTTTAGAATTTTTATTTGACAAACCTGACAATCCTAATTTATATAATCATTTGAAATACATCCATTTAAAACTGAAAAACATTCTTATCTCACTGGCCATAAAAAACAGGTGGCTGCCCAGTCTAGGCCTGTGGGTTATAGTTTGTCAACCTCTGACCTACCATATTGGTGAAGTTCCAGTTTCAAGAAACAGAAACCACTTGCAGAAAGGGATATAAGTGTTGACTGGATTAGCTGGAGAAGAAGGCTTCACAGTGACCCTCCAGGACTGAATTCCAGAACAACGTGGCAGTACTGGCCTGCCAAGGAAGCCGATGTCCCACACCCTGGGTCCAGCATTGTGATCCTTAGCCTCTGGCAGGCCGTGGGCTCCAGGAACACACCGTCTTATCTGCAATGGGGGGATCAGAATGCCACCACCAGAACTGTTGATTTCAGAGCCATACGGTGTCTGCTAACCTGCACTAGTTAATTATGTTTCAAACACTTTCACTTCTCTCTTTAATTCAGTTGTGAATTGAAGTCCTGTGCATGTGCATCTCTTTGGCAGAGCCTAAGTCACACCCAGAACAGAAGCTGCAAGAGGTCTGAAAACAAAGCTTTGGGCTTTTCAGTCTCTGAAGCATATGGAAAGCTCATTAGAAGAAGAGCAAATATGATATGGAGCAAGTCCGTTTACCTTCCAGCCTTCTCTTAGTTCCTCACTACACAGGGATTTTGACTTGCTTCTCTGAAAATATGGGTGAAGTCTGCAATGCTATGACCAATAAACCCAACTGCTCTCTTTTCTATTTTGGATCCTCATCTTTCCTCCCTTTTGTACTTCTGTTAGGATGGAGGCAAGGCCTTTGTTCCTTATGGCTTTGTTTACTGCAGCCGGTAATTCCCTAAATCTTGTGTTTTTTTTTTTTTTTTACTTCATCATTATGACTGCAGACTCTCAATTTAAATTCTTTAAACTTATTTTCCCTTCTCGATCTGATGCAAGTAGACCATAGAGACAAGGCACCAGATATAAAGCAGAATTCAAGCAAAATCATTCAAATGAAAAATTCAAGTGAAACATAAGATTGTTATGCATGATTTATACTTGACATAGTTGATTCTTTAATGACAACCATTCATAAAGACTTTGGGAGAATTTGGACTAAGTTTGAGGTTACACCCTTTCTCAAAATATCTCAGTGCATGCAGATCCCTGAATATCCTTTTTGTTATTTCTCAGAGGCCTCCCTCCAGGGCTAATCCTTCATTCTATGTTCTGGATTCAATTTCCTTCCAATTCCTTTATGCCTTACTCTAGCAATAATTCCCTTTCTTTCCAGTACTTTTATTATCTTCAGCCTTTCACTTCTTATCCTTCCGCAATCTTGCTTCCGTTCCCAACAAGCAATTGAAAATGCATCCTTCAAGGGCACAATTTGATCCCTTAACAGAAAACCAATGGTCTTTCCTCAGATTTCCTTCATTTTTTTCTAGCATTTGAAGCTATAAACCCTTTTCCCATTTTTGAATGTCTCCTTTCACTTTATCTTGGTTTCTTTCTTAACATATGCTGTGTTTTATTTTTGACTCCTTTCCCTTTTGCCAACCTTGTGATAATTCCGTCAGTTATCCTTTTATCTCATTTTGTCTTTAAGCTTTCCTTTTTCAATGACCATATCATTTATCTGAAAACATGATCCAACCTTTCTATTTGCAGTAATAAAATCCTCCTCTTGGACCTGATTCCCCTACAAGTTTCAATTCTATTTCTGACATTGCTTTCACTTCTAAAATTCCCTAAGTTCAATATATCTGTGCTGTCTTAACTCTCTTACAACTTAACTCCCTGCATGTGATTTCCATAACTTCTCTACTTCCTTGTATTCCATGACTTGCCATATACTAGTCATACTCCTGTCTTTTTGATGGCTTCTTTTGTACCCGCTTTGCTCCATTTTCTTAATCATGCTCTGGAAAGTAGATATTTTCTAAAGTTCTGCATTTTTTTTTTTAATTGCTCTGTGGTCTTTCTCAGTTTCATTTGTGCCCTCACTTTGTCTCTTGGGTGACTCTTAAATTGCCATCTTCAGCCCTCTTCAAAGCCTTTCACTATGGTAATGTGGATGCAACATAGTTTTGGTGCCAGAATATGGCCAAGGAATTACATCCAGAAGAGCCAACTGGTATAGGCTCTCTGGATAGCAAGAGTTCTTACGGAGTTATTTCAATTTAAGTCTGTCAAGGACAGTCAAGAGTCTGGCTGGGAAGCCCCCAAATCAGTGTTAAGTGGATAGTTTGGGAATGAGAATGTAAATGGGGAATAGAACCAAGAGTCAGAGTCAGCTTGAAAAAAGGATTGATTGAGATCAAGTTTAGAACAATGAACATCCAGAATCATTTCTGCAAATTGTGTTGAGAACCTATGGGTTATCTTAAATAGATAATAGGTGGTTTTACTAGCTTGCTAGCTGCTGGAATGCAATAAACCAGAAACGGAAAGACTTTTAAAAGGGAGAATTTAATAAGTTGCTAGTTTACAGTTCTAGGGCCAAGGAAATGTCCCAATTAAAGCAAGTGCATAAAAATTTCCAAGTTAAGGCACCAACAAGAGGTTACCTTCACTCAAGAAAGGCTCATGAAGTTCAGGGTTTTTCTCTCTCAGCTGAAAGGGCACGTGGTGAAGTCTCTCAGCTTTCTCTCCTGGCTTCTTGTTTCATGGAGCTCCCTGGGGAGCGTTTTCCTTCTTCATCTCCAAAGGCGTGGACTCTCGGCCCAGGGGTTCTGCTTGGCTCTGCTCGGCTCAGCTGCGGCTTTCTTGTGGCTCTGAAAAGGGACTCTCTCTCTCCAAAATGTTTCCTCTTTTAAAGGATTCCAGAAAACTTATCAAGACCCACATAGAATGGTAGAGACAAGTCTTCATTTAATCAAGTTTTAACACCCACAGTTTTCTCCGTGGAGATAACCTAATCAAGTTTAGACCTATTGTGCTGAATAGGGATTAGAAGAAATGGTTGCTCCCACAAGATTAATGAAGATTAAAACATGGCTTTTCTAGGCTACATAAATCCTGTCAAACTGACACAGTGGTTGTGCCAGATTCACCTCAAAATGCATATCCCAGGCAGTCAAACCCCAAACTCTCTGGTGCCTCATGTCTATCTGCCTGTTGCTCTTTTTATGTAGCCATCACTCCAGAAATGAATGTTTTCTCTTTCTGTCAATAGCACTGCCATTCTACTAATCCACAGCATCCAAAACCTTGTGCTTTCCTTGACTTCTTTCTCATGCCCCACATATTTTGAGTTTCCATATACTGTCAATTATTTATGATATTTCTTGGGACTGTTTTTTCCACTTCTAATGTTTTACTTTTGTCCATTATTTCTCCTGCCTGAACATGTCAGTGATCCATTTGACGAAACAGTTCTAAGACCAACACCCATACCAACTGCTTGCTTCTAAGGCACAAAAGATATGGGGAATGCTAGTTGGATAGAGATACTGGTGTATAATAGTGATTTAGGAAGGTGTGCTCTCTTGGTTTTTCCTTGGTATATTTCCCTGAGGTCCCTTTGTCCCATTTAAGTGCCCTACCAGTAAACCCATGCTGTTGAACCCTATGCTGCTGATCTGTTGACCACTTACACCCACTATCCTGGCATTTAATTTTATACACACCTATTTAGAATTCTCAAATTTATAGAATAGGATACCCTTGTATTATGGACATACACAAATACAATTGCTTTACTTATCATATAGACTAAACAAATGTTCTCTCCTCACAAGTTTACGCCTTACAATTTAATCTTTGTTTATATGCTCTCATATGTACATTATCTTCACATCCAATCTTTCTACACTTAGTTAAAAGATAGCAATTCATCAATTTATTGCTCCTGGAATAATATAGAAATTCTGTTGCTTACAATTTAGGGTACCCCACAATTTAATGCCAATGTAATAGTCAAAAAGCTACCACAAATCTTCTTTGGAACAAGATAAGATATAAATAAATGAGTAAATAATTTATCAATATCCCATTACAAAGAACTTCTTATCATACCTATAACACACTAAGTTTTATCCTGTGTTTGCAGTTTTTTTTTTTTGTTCACAGTGCCCATCTTGTAATGTTTATCCCTCTCCCTTTATGCCTTCTTTTTAGAACTAGGTTTAAAATTGCCTCCTATTTAGGCAGTTTCTGACTGCTCCTGCCCACACCATGACTCTTGATGTAGTGCAAATCTTTCACCTCTGCTTCCTATCACTCCATGGTTTGATGGACCTCTTGTCACTGTGCCCAGGAATACTGGGTCATGAGTTCCAGTATCCATAAGTCTCAACTGTCTATTTAAGCTCCCTCTGTTGGTTCAATGGGAAGTTAATGCCTAGGCATTGCAAGTTTTTTTTTTTT
>PVIY010028771.1:0-32741 GCA_004026745.1 Myrmecophaga tridactyla | reverse complement strand
CCCGATGCAACCAATCTCTCAGGTTCATCTCCATCCTCCCCTGAGACCACCCGCATCCCCTGCCTCCTGCTCAGATTCTATCTGTGGCATTCGGTCACCTCTCAACTTGTTCCCTGCCACCTGTCCTAACCAACTCACCCCTGCAGGGATGCCAATATACATTTCAGGCAGGGGCTCAGCCTGCTCACAAGCCCAACAGGGGTCCCTGCTGCTTGGAACTGAACTCCAGCTCCTTCTCTCAGTCATCAAGGCTGATGGGGGTTGAAGTCCCACATGTTCAAGCCCCAACCCCTGGTCTTGTGGGTGTGAATCCCCTTGTGAATTGGGCCTTTGAGGATGATATCAGTTAAGGTATGGCCAAACTGAAGGAAGGTGGGCCTTAATCCAATGTGGCTGAAGTCCTTATAAGCAAAAGTATTAGACACAGAAAGAGAAGCCAGTGGGAGCAGCCAGACACTGGAGGTCAATGGAATCCAGAAGAGAAGGAAGAGGCCACCACGTGCATTGCCCTGCGATGGAAAAGTCAAGGAATCCCAAAGAGTGCTGGCCAGCCAGAAGATACCAACCCAGGGAGGAAGCAAGCCCTCTAGCCTATGAAACCATGAGCCAAGAAATTCCTCTTGTTAATTTTCATGGTATTTGTTTTAACCTCTGGGAAAACTAAAACAGTGGGCCCCCACGATATGGTTCCCTCCTCCTCTTTCCTGTCTTCTCCTTTTCTGAACAGCCCCAGGAGCTCCAGCCTCTGCACCTTTGAACTTGATGTTCCCTTGGCCACCGCCAAACTTTCCATCTCCCTGGTTGCCATAAACTCTTCCCAAATTCCTCAAATATTTAAAGACACCCTTCCCCCCACACACACAAATCCCATTGCATTTTCTGCTCCTCTCCTGGAATTTACCACACCCTGCTGCGTCAGACCTGATCACCATCAGACCAGCAGTGAGGGCAGCATCAGGCCTCACTTGTTATGCATTCTGCATAGCACTGGCCATAGCCTTTTGCCTAAAAACTATTGTGCCAGAGACTTAAAAAATTCATTTCTACATTTATTAAAATGAAAATCAATGACATAAGTAATGCATAAATACGTTTTTCTCATAGAAATGATAACATCATGAATATGCACTCCTGGGCTTCAATCCTCATGCCCTCTGTCTCCTCTCAGTTATCCCCATGGGTACTGTCTTAATGTGTATTTTCTAAGTCCTTTCTAAACCCTTTTCCACATATATCTATATAAGTATATGAATTGTGCCAGAAACAGCGTTTATGTTTTAGCTTAAATGATGTTATATGTGTGTGTCCTTCTGCCACTAGATAATATGTTCATTTTGGTCTATATGGAAATATCTCGATTTTCTTCGCTGCACTTGGTATTTTGTGTTATGAACATGTCAGCGCTTTCAGCTGTTTTCCTACTGACGGGTCTTGAGGTTACTTCAAATGTCTAGGTGTTACAAGGTGGCAATGAATATTGTCCTTGATTAGCCTTGTGCATGTGTGGGGTGCTTTCTTAGGAGATTCATCAACAAGTGGGATTGCTGGCTCATGGGCTCTGTGCCATTTAAGTTGTAAAGGAAATTTCCATCTTGCTCTCCAAAGTGGCTGCAGAAATGGACACATAGGGTATGACTGAGCAGCTTCCCCACTCCTGTGCCAACACGCGATATTATCAGTCTTTTTCAAACTTTTTTATCGGTCTGTTGAGAAAAATATTATTTGTATTGTTTTAATTGGCTGAAAACCTTTTCATATTTTATTGGCTGTTTGTGTTTTCTTTTTGAAGAATTGCCCATATTTTTTGTCTCCATGCTTCCATTAGGTTATTTGTCTTTTCCTTACTAAGTTGTAAGGATTTTTAATATTTTAAAAGAGATTTTTGTCCCTGAACATGTCCGTTGTGGCTGAAAACTATTGTTATTTCTTCATAACTTGGATTTACTTACTGGGCAGGATAAATAAGAGAGGTTATCATGTTGCCACGCCAACTCAAACCCTCAGAGGCTCTTTATCATCAATGGAGAGAGCCCAAATTCTTTAGTTTGACATAAAAAGGTCCTCTATAATCCTTTTACCTCTGTGGTCTTATTGTGATGCCCAGATTTGATTCCTGCTTCCACCACCTAATACCTGGCCAACATTGAGAAAATTTCCTTAAAAGCTCTGAGCCAAGGTCTGTCATTTTAAAAATGGACTACCTTACAGGGTGACCCTTCTCTGCTACTCTCTAGTCCTTGGACCTTGGAAGTCACTGAACCTCAGACCTATGAAGCAGATGCAGTGGCAGTCACGCCTTAGGGCTTTGTGCTGATGGAGCGAGATGACTGGTCAAGTGCTAGGTCCCTGGCAGGTGCCAAGTAAATTGCGGCTGTTGTTGACTATACCTCCTTCTGCCTGCTGGGTGATTCCTACTCATCTCTTGTTGTCCCTCTCAGTGCCAGGTGCTCTTCTAGGCAATGTGGAATCAGTGAACAAAACAACCATGCTTGCCTGTGTGGCCTTTACAACAAGCCATGTGATATGTTACTGGACACTGTGAAAGGTTTCTGTCTTGAAATGTGCCTTTTAAATTTGCCTCATGTCCATCCCATGCAATCTGTTTCAACCACCAGTAACTTGACTCAAACCTTTTTATACCTGTTACCAAAATTATTAGAAAATATTGCAACCACATTTATTTTGTGTTTACTTGTTCAAGTCAACTCCCACTGCTTTCTATGAGCGTGTTCATCCTTCCTTCCTTTCTTCATTTCTTCCTTCCTTCCTCCCTTCTTTCTCTCCTTCTTTCCTCCTGTTCTTCCTTTCTTCTTATTTTTAAAATTTTTATAAACACTCCCCATCTCTTCTTTGATGATCTCATCTTTGATGATCAAATCAAGCCTCTTTGTCCTCCTCTAAGTAAATCACGTCCTACGCTCTGCCCTAGACATGCCTCTCCTACTGTATCCAGTGCATTGCATTGCCATTCTGGGATCACACATCTGTTTTCTCTACCAGACTATGCCCTGGGAGGTAGGATCTGGGGTGGCAGTTCTTTCACTCACTGCTGTACAGAATACGCCCTACAAATGGCTGTGGAATAAAAGAATAAATGGTGTTCAAAAGAAGAGAACATCCTTACCATGTCAAAATCCTCTTGAGTCTGGAGTGGGCAAGGGTATAGTTAGAGGGAAGCCAAAGTTCTGAAAAATGCCCCCAGATACAAGTTGGGGGAGAACCAAGACTAAGAGAATCCTTCAAGAGTGAATTGATGCTGCAGCCTTGATGAAAAGTCCCCCTGACCGATAAGTCAGGTAGGTAGAAAGATATTTAAGGAAAATTCTGCATTTTGCCATCAGGGTCAGTGTTGCTGGGAAAATCAAAAAGATAGATGAAGGCTACCAGCAATTTCTTCTGGTTTGGGAGGCTTGTCTTGATTGGAAAAGCCAGCACTCATCAGCCAGTCACCTCCATTTTCAGAGTTGACAAATGTCCGGTTGGCACAGAGAAAACCTAGGAAGCCAGGAGAAGGGGGAGGGGTGGGGGAGGATGTTGGGACAGAGAACCATCTCGGAAGGATTTTCTGTGCAGATGTGCCCCCTACATGGGCTACGGCACACTGTGTCGCTCAAAAGGCAGGGCACCATCTGTACTAGGCTATGCCCAGCACCCAGCACAAAGTCTGGTTCATGGAAGGACTCAATGAAAATCCAAGGGAGATGCTTGCTTTGGAGTAATGTGTTCAAATGGTCATGTAGCAACCATCTCTATTATGAACTGAGAAATCCTGTGTGCTTAGCTGCCAGGAGGGGTGGCCGGGTGCCTACAGTGTCTGCTCCCCGGCAGGACTGAGGGCTCCCTGGGCTGTCCAGTTTCAAACTCCTATAACAGCTCCACAGCCCAGAACAGCCTGGCAGGCAGGAAAACATCCAGGGGTGGTTTGCACACACCTACCCATGTGTACAGGTGTGTAATCGGCCTTTCAAAGGGAGAAACTCTTTTTCACTCCATTTATGCTAAAGGCTGGTCAAAGCCCACTCATTGGATTTTTTTTTAAAACTTTTTATTAATTAAAAAACTTAACAAAAGAACATTAATATATCATTCCATTCCTCATTGGATTTTATAACCAACTAATCATGTGTCACCTGCAGCCTGCTAAGCTTTGTGTGGCCTCATTTATTCCTGACATCCTGCTCACATCGATCCTCTATTTTCTCCCATTTTGTACATGAGGGAACTGCGACTCAGAGAGCTTTAGTAACTTGCCCACGGTCATGCAGCAAGGAAGCAACAGAGGCAGGCTTTGAACTCAACCAAGGTGGTGGCAGAATCCCTGCTTCTGACCGCCCCTAATATAGCTTTGATGATGGACCAGGGAGTGAGGAGCTAGGGTTTCCTTAGGATGGGAAGCCATCCTGACCTGGTGGGTGATGGCCCACTCCGGGGTGACTCCCAGCTCCCAGCTCACCCTAGGGAAGTGGCCAGCAGGAAGGAAAGACCTGGAGCAACCCACCACCCACCATCGCTCCCCACCCCCTCTCCTGCAGGGTCCAGCTTCGGCCACCCGGCTCTACCCGATGGGTGCCCACTGGGCCTCCCCTTGTTGAACGACAGGCATCAGGAGTCCATCCAATCCATAGTCTGTGCGGGGGCCAGGCTGGGACCAGGACAGGAATCTGGGGAGCTGCAAGTGCAGCAGGGATGTCTGCTGGGGGTGGGGTGGAGGTGAGGAGGGGCCACCTGGAGAGCTGACAGCCCAGTGCAGGGCAACGCCCTTCCCGTTGGGCTCTATCCACCGAAATGTACAGCAGGGCCAGACTTGGGGCTGTCTGAACAAGGTGGGGTTGGAGAGATCCCCTGAAAAACTTTGGAAGTCCAGAAAGGGAAGGTTGACCTGGAGACACGACGGCGTGTGTGGCCTCCCTCCACTCACGTGCCGGTGGTGTGCAGGCCAGCAGCATGGACCCAGGAGCCGGGGCTGAAGGAATGGGGGCTGTGGAGAAAGTCAACAGGGCCTCCCAATGTGGTTGAAATCATGGTCTGCTTTGAGTGTCAAGACAAATAACCGGAGCATCATTTCCTTAGGTAATGAAAATGTAATTAATTAAACCCCACTTAAAGCTACTTTCAAACTAATTCCTGACAGCATGTGAGAGGATTCTTCCTATGTTGCATGCCTCTTTCTTTCCCTCCACGCCCCCACCCCCCTACCAGGGTCCAGAGGGGCTTGTTTACCGCCCCCCCACCCCCACCCCCATCGCCCAAGGAGCCACCACACCCAGCACAGCCTGGAGCACTGCAGTCTTCTATGGATTTGTAAAACGACCAGATGATGAATGGACAGGATCCAGTCCCCTGCTTGAACTTATCCGATGCTGTTTGGTAGCAGACAGCATGACCTGGAATGTTCTTCTCAACAGATCCCAGGAATTGGAGAAATTTCAGACTCCTCTTGGGAGTCTTTAGTCTGTGTGCCTGATCCACTCCAGAAGCCCCTGTCCTTTCCACTGGTGACCAGAGCGGGAGAGCCAGCAAAGGCCAGGGACCATCAGTCCCGAGTGGGGGCTCCACTGAGCACATTCCCAGAGCTCGAGAGAGCCCCAGACTCTGGTCTCATCTAGAAGATTTCCAGAAAAGGCCCAGCTTCAGACACTGGTAGAGGAGATGGCCAGAGGATGCTGGCCCAGAACCTTTACAAATGAAAAGAAGAGAAAGAAGACTCATCTTTCCTGACTGAGGTTGGGGGCCTGAAGAAGGGGTGGGGAGCCTAGCGGGTGTCCCAGATCAGGGTGAGGGAACTAGAGGGAGAGAAGTAGGATACTAAAGTGCAGGGGAGGGGGGATCTTGAGGGCCAGCAGGAAGGGTCCTGGGGGACCCACCGGCTCTCCATGAATAATATGAAGGAAAAAAGAACTCACATGTTTGGGCATTTTCTAAAGGATGCGGAATTATTGATCGGAAAGGTAAGACCATTTGTACATGTCTTACTGTCTAATCCTACTGGTCCCCTAAAAGGATGATGGTAGATTTCACTCTCACCAGCTGTAAAACTGCTAAGCTCTATCCTACAGAACTCAATGTTATTACCTTAAAAAAAAAATTGATGGGCTAATGATGCCATGTGCTTTGACCACCACTCTTTGGCGATTGGTGACACCAATTTCACACTCTCACAGTTTACACTTCTTGCAGTTTACATCCACCCCTCTCCGATACTCTGGGTGGTCCTTAGCCTGGTGGCTCCAACCACCCCAGGCCCTTTGCACGTGCTTTCCTTGCTACCTGGGGTGAGTCTATTCTGCATATCTCATTACCTCATCACTGTATTAGTGTGGGTTCTCTAGAGAAACAGAATCAACAGGAAATATTCATAAATATAAAATTTATAAAAGTGTCTCACGTTTAACTGTGGGAACGTAGAGTCCAAAATCTGTAGGGCAGGCTGTGAAGCTGACGATTCTGATGGAGGGTCTGGACAAACTCCACAGGAGAGGCTCGCTGGCCAAAGCACGAAGAGAACCTGTCTCTTTTGAATCCTCCTTAAAAGACTTCCAGTGATTAGATTAAGCATCACTCATTGCAGAAGACACTCCCTTTGGCTGATTACAAATGGAATCAGCTGTGGATGTAGCTGACGTAATCATGATTTAATTCTATGAACTGTCTTCATAGCAAAATACAGGCCAGCACTTGCCCAACCAGACAAACAGGTACCACCACTTGGCCAAGTTGACATATGAACTTGACCATCACAACCACCTTTCCATCTTCACTTCTTAATGGACCTCTCAGACCACCTTGTTTCAATACACCTGCCCTCTCCAGCACTCCCCAAACCCTTGCTGTTGTGTATTTTTTTTTCCATGCACTTAGCACCATCTGACATGCTATATCATTTGTTTGTTGTGTTTAGTGTCCGTGTCCTCTCCCAGAGGCCCAGGTTATTGTTACTTAAGCCCACGGCTGCTTTCATGGTGCCTGACATAGCACTTGGTACATCGAAGGGGCTTAGTCATCTGGGCCTTAGAGATTTTTCATATATATATATATATAAATACTTTTTCTTCCCATGCCCACCTGCAGAGGGGAGCTATGTGGGACCCCAGAGTGGAATGCCAGCTGGTAAGAAGGAGAGAATCCAGCAGCCCTGGGAGCTAGCACCAGCTGCTGGGCTGAAGAAGAGGGAGGGCTGGGGCCCCTCCCAGAGCACAGGACAAGGGCTGGGGGTGGAAGAGAAGGGAAGGAGAATCACCCTGGGATGACAGTCCCCAGGTTACAGTAGAGACCTTGGGCTGTTCTGTGTCTCAGGTGGAGTCTGGGTGGCAGTACATGATATGCAGTGTTGGCTGAATGTATCAGTGTTCTCCATGTCCGGGCATGGAGGGTGCTTGGGGTAGGGGTCTGGAGGGGTGCAGATGCTGGCACCCTAAGACTGAAGGGCTGTTGAGGGAGGGCTGGAAAGAGAGGATGTCCCTGAAAAAAGCCAGCCTTCAGGAAAGCCCTGAGATGGGGCGTTGGTTTGAGAGAGTGGGCAAGGTGAAAAAGTTATCACCCATGGACTTGTGTTGGGGTTGGGAAGGCAGGGGTGAGGCTGAGCCCACAGCAGTGGGACTCCGGGGAGGGACACAAAGAGGAGGGGTGGGAGTCAATGTGGTTAAAACATGGCTCAAGAGACACAGCCTAGGGGCACTGACCTGCAGCCCTGGATCAGTGACTTCTGACCCCATGCCACTGAATTTCCCCCACTTGCCTTAACTGGTCCAGGGTCTCAGGGGTCGGGGAGGTACAAATTTATCTTCCTACAGTAAAGCCATGGCTGAGATTGCACCATCCCCCTCCACTCCCCATCCCACCCCTCCACCTGGAAATTGCTCAAGGACACCCTGGGCTGAAAAGCCACATCTGCAGACACATTTTCCCTAGAAGGGAGCTGAAAGCTGCGGGGTGTTTCCCCTGGGGGCGTGGGGGGCTCTGTCTCAGTGAACGTCAGTTGGAGGTCGCCACCTCGTGGCTGGAGACCACTGCCCACAGCAGCCAGCTCCTGGCAGCTAAAGGAGCACAGGCCAGGCAGGGTCCTCCAGGTCGGGGGCTGGCCCCAGGGCCCATGCACAGAGGCAAGAGGTGCAAAGGAGCCTTTGAATGGCTGGTTCAGAGGAGAGCCGGGAGGAGCTGCTCTAGGCATCCAGCTCCAAGGAAGAACTGGATGGAAACAAGGTCAAACCTTCTGTGGAACTGAAGGTGGGGAGGAGAGGGTTGAATTCAGGACTCAGGAGGAAGCCCATACAGCCAGATTGTGGGGGAGGAATGGAGGCTCTGCGGGGTACCTGGGGACAGCCTGGCCTGTAACAAGGCTCTCCTGGGAGGGGGATTCACCAAGTGAGGACAGCTGAGGGTTGGCAATGACCAGAGCTGGTGTGCAGGTATAGGTATAGGGCAGAGGTGCCCAGGAGCTCCGAGAAGAAGGGGAACCAGGGGAGAGAAGGACCTCGGAGGGGTGGATGGTGCTGATGAAGCTGATGCCATCACTATAATGGCTGGAACACTCAACCATCTTGTGAGGTTGGTACCAAACATTTGCAAATCCTTATCCGAAACCCCGGGGGCTAATGAGTTTTGGAATCTAGAATCTTTCAGAGTTTAGACAAATAAGATCCCAGCAGGATCTGTGGAAACATCCCATAATCAAATGCATTATTTTTTTTTCTGCAGGGAAATGCATGAATTTTCACACTTTGTAGGACTCACAAAAATTATAAAGAGACTCACCTCACTTGAGGTCAGAGTCTGCCACCAAATGAGTTTAGGTCCAGGCAGGTTTTGCAGCCTTATGAGTTACAAAAAATATTTTGGTTTTCAGTGCTTTTGAGGTTTTGAAATCGAAGATAAGGGCTTATGGGTCTGTATTTGCCCTCAACTGCAGTTCAGAGAGATTAAGTAATTACCCAACATCACAGAGTTGGGGCATGGCAAGTCTTTCTGGTTCCAACCTGTGGGATCTTAACTGGTTCAGAAAAGGCAGAGCATCTATTTTTTATTATTATTGTACATCCATAAGAACTGTCTTTGTGAATTATCAGGAACATGGTGTTAAGTAATCTTGTTCTCTAAAATCACAGACAGCCAGAAACTTGCTGTTTGAAATCCTACGGTTTTGATTTCCAGCCCAGGTACAGAGCTTCAGGTAAGGGGGATTCAGGCACAACATCGCTCATTGATCCTACGTTTGTGGTTTCCAAACATACAGGGCTCTGGGTCCACTTCTCAGCACAGACGCCTTTACATACTGCCCCAGTTTGCCTTGAATGTGTCAAACGTTGCTTCGTTTGCATTTCCCCTAAACTCCACCCTTCCCCTCAATTCTATAACAGCCCTGTCGCTTCCTTTGGTGGGACAGCCATTCCTCTGGTGTGCAGACCCCCTTGTTGCAGCAAGTTAATAAACCTAACCTTGTTGGACTCTAATGGTGCAATGGTTAATTTCATGTGCCAACTTAGCTAGGTGATTGGGTCCAGCTGTTTGGTCAAGCACTGCTTGTCAAAGTGCGAATATTTTCCGTTGGAGCTTGCATCTACAATTAGTCAATTGCATCTGCAGTCAACAGTGGAGAGCTCCCTCAGCGGGGTGGGGAATCTCCTCATCCCATTTTAAGTTGGGGGTCTTAAAAAAACAAGAACTGAGAGTTCTGGAGGTCAGAAGAGGAATTCAGACACAACTTTGGCACTGGCTCTTGCTGGAATTTCCAGCCAGAATCCCTGGGGAATTAGGACTAAGGACTTTAGAAACACCTTTAACAGAATTTCCAGTCTGCAGCCTGCTTTGTGGACTTGCCACCCCCTCCTCTCCCCTCCCCCACAGTTGTGTTAGACAAATCCTTATAATAAATCTCTTTATATATATCCTGTTGGTTGTGTTTCTCTGGAGAACCCTCATGTAAAATCTTGGTCCTAATGGATGTAATTACCAATCAACAGAAACACCTCCATTCTCTGAACCCTCACGAAAGACTGGTGTTGGGTACTATTACTAGCTCCATTTCACAGATAGGGAAGAAGAGGCTTGTGCTGGTCCCTGCAGAGTCTCACATTTAGTCATGGAAGAGCCAGGATGCAAAACCAGTTCTGCTGACCCAGGACCAGGCACTTCCTCTCCTCTTGGGACTCCACAGAAGACCTTCAGGGTGACGGATGGTTTCAACATGCTGGAGCCATGTGTGACCTGGGGCGTGGATTCTTTCTGCTAAACAAGTCCTTATGTGGATGGCCAGAGCCTGGGCTTCAGGAAAAAAATCCATATTTCCAGCTCTTCTTGAAAATTAAGAAAGTCTGACAGCTGTGGACCCCATTTCCACTTGGCAACTTCTCCCTTAGGTGGGCGTGCAGTCTCCAGCTTCGTGGAAGTCCCATTCAGCTACTGCACTAACTTCTCGGTGTGATCAGGACCAGCAGCATGCTGCAGGGAGGTAAAAGGCAATTTCAGGCAAGGGCAAATAAAGCCCTCGGGGGGGCTTGTTAGAAATGCATCTGAGTTTGCTACCTCTGTCCCACAGTGGCTCTACTTGTATCCTGCTAGGCACAGGGAGCTCACTACCTCCTGAGGAAAGGAAGACTCTCTCCTGCTAGGTGCTAGCTCCCCTCTGTATTCATGCTTGATGATTCAGGGAACCTCTGGGAAATGTAGTGTCAGCTCCATTCTACAGACACAGAAATTGAGGTTTGGAGAGGTTTGGTGACTCGTGACTTGTCCAAAGTGGGGGAGCTGAGACTGGAACCAGGTCTGTCTGTTTCCAGAACTTGGGTTCACCTGCTGCACGCAGACCTCCAGTTCAGCGTTTTTGAACAATAGCATCTCCATATAACCTCCCCCTTCAGCTGTCATGAGGAAACCCCTTCATATGTGTGACTCCGGGGGCTTCCCAGGATTCCACAGGAGAAATCAGGCCAGACGTGGAGGACATGAGGGCCAGGTCTGGACTTTCCCTCTAATTGGTTGTCTTAATCTCCTGGGGTTGCCATAATAAAATACCACAAACAAAGTAGCTTAAAACCACAGAAATTTGTATCTCGCAGTTGAGGGCTAGAAGTTCAGCACCAAAATGTCCACAGAACCACGCTTCCTCTGAAGACTCTGGGGAAAGTTCTTCCTCACCTCTTCCAGCTTCTATGCTTTGCTGTCAATCCTTGAGCTTCAGTGTGTACCTCAATGGCCATGTGGAATTCCCACACTTGTCTGTCTTTCTGGGTCCAATTCACAGCTTCACACAAGGACACCAGTGATATTGTATTAGGGGACAGCTAGGCCAGCACGGACCCATCTAAACTAGTAATATCTTCTAAGACCCAATTTCCAGATAAGGACCGGAGGTCAGGATTTGAGCATGTCTTTTGGGGGGACACAATTAATCCCCTAACATTTTTTAGGATTCAGAGATGCCTAGAGATGATCATTGGGTTCCTTCCCAAGAGGAGATTCTCAAGAAAAGCCCCACCTCTGGGTAACTCATCAGTGCTGTGGCAGTGCTCAGGCCAGGAAGATAACAGCCGGGTGCTAGGGTGGCCAGCCTGGAAACTGTTCGGTGAAATAATAAACACGCAATCAACTCGGACAGTAGCACGTGCTAATTTTGGAGAAAACTGACCCACGCTTGACTGGTTCTTAAACATCATTAAACCACAGATTGCTGAGCCCTGTGCTCTGAGTTTCTGATTCAATGGGTTTGGAATTTGCATTTCTAACAAATCCCCCCCAAGGGCTTTATGTGCCCTTGCCGGAAATTACCTTATACTTCCCTGCAGCAAGCTGCTGGTCTGGGCCACAGCGAGAACTACCCATTGGAATGCTGCCATCACTGGTCTTTGCTGCCACTGCCTGGTCACTCTTGAGAATGGCAGTTCCTTTCTCAGACCCATGTCAGTAACAAGTCCAGCCACCCGGCTGTTAATATGAGTTTTTATTTCATTGAAACTGTTTTCTTTGCGAAAAATTCTCTTCCTTGTAAATCACCCAACGAAGATTTGATCTAGCCATAGGGCTTTAAAAATCCATGTCAGATTTTGCCAATGTAATTTCTACCTCTGTAAGTTTTCTTTAGGGACTGTTTGATTATTATTAATGTCTTTTTTTTAGTCAATTACAGCTTTTATCTAGGCTGTTTTATCTACTGCATTTGTGTTGATTAGTTCCAACATATCTCTTTTCTTCAGGCAATTCGGTCAACAGGTCACTGGTGTTAAAATGGCAGGGCCCAAATATCCTGCTTCATCTGGGTCTCTTTAAGGGTTATGAGCTGACCTCTAAGAACAACCAAGAAATCTGGAATCATTAAAGTTGGAAGACCTGGATTCCAATCTATTAGTCTGATCTTGGGAGAGTTTCTGCTTTTCGATTTAATGGGGGTTAAGTGAAAAAACACTAGGCTGCACCCTTCTCTGGGCTAGCCTGTGCTTTGATTCTTTGTTCTCCTTGAATTGGAAATAGGAACTCCCCACCCCGCTCCCCCAGTCAGAGCACAGTGTGAGGGTTTCACCCCTTCCGTAATCCCTGCCGTGTATGTAACAAGCAACACACAGGCTCCCTCCACAGGTGCCGGTGGGGTTTGGAGACAGCCCACATGGTCTTGGCCATGGGGCTGGTTGATCTTGCCTGGCAATGAGGTAGACACGGCGGGTTTTCTTGCAGCTTTAGTCAAGCCCCTCTAAGGACAATTGGGCAACTTTTCTAGTGAAAGGTGGGGAATATTCTAACCTTTAATTCCTTCCCCGCAGCAGAATGGTTGAGTTCATGGTGACAGCCTTAGTATATTTCCTCAGCCTTACTGGGGTGTGAAAAAACAAGTCTTTCCCCCAATTAAATGATTGAAATGTATATTTAAAAGAGTAAGCGAGCAGGACTTTAAAAATGAATTACAAGGCAGTGGTGATGTAGTACAACATTGTGTATAATTAACACCACTGAATTGTGTACTTGGAAGTGGTTAAAAATGGAAAATTTTATGTTGTACATATGTTAACAGGATTTTTTTTTAAGTCATAGGACCGTACAATGTGGAGTGAACCCTATGGACCATAGTAAATAATATAATGATAATAATATTGGTTCATGAATTGTAACAAAAGTACCACACTAATGCAAAAAGTGAATAATAGGGAAAATTGCATGTGGGCAGAAGTTTATGGGAATGCTGAATTCTGCATGATATTTCTGTAAACCTTCAACTGCTCTAATAAGGACAAAAGGAATTACATGTGTCGTGATTATATAACTCATTCAAACTTCTTTGGTGCAGAAAGAGAGGAAGTGAGGTTTTAAAATATAATTTTTATTGTGAAATATAACATATATATATTTAAAAAACAATAAATTTCAAAGTACATTTGAGCAAGTGGTTATAGAACAAATTTCAAAGTAGGGTATGGGTTACAGTTCCACCATTTCAGGAATTTCCTTCTAGCTGCACCAAGACATTGGAGACTAAAAAGAAATATTAATATAATGATTCAACAGTCATACTCATTTGTTAAATCC
The DNA here is from genome assembly GCA_004026745.1 of Myrmecophaga tridactyla. NCBI lineage: Eukaryota > Metazoa > Chordata > Mammalia > Pilosa > Myrmecophagidae > Myrmecophaga > Myrmecophaga tridactyla. The sequence continues at coordinate 19,235 of PVIY010028771.1, read as the reverse complement.
TATCTTCTCTGTTATAACTACTCCTTCTCCTCTGATCCTTCTCCCAATCTTTAGGGAATGCCCATTCTAACCTCTTAATGTTAAAAGGAGGTGCTGACATTATGAAGTATAGGGATACAACAGGTTGGCGCTTTAGGAGAGATTGGTAACTCTGGGTGTCAGGGACCATCTGGGGGTTTTACATTTCTGAGAAATAACATAGTAAGTGAAAATTTTATAAAATCTCAGATAGAGCCCTGGGTATTCTTTAGGACTTACAGGAATACTGTGGGTTGGGTCTTGGTATACCACTGCAATTAGCAATGTCTTGCTGAAGCTTGCATAAGAGTAAGCTCCGAATAGCCTCTCAACTCTATTGGAGATCTTGTAGCCACTGATACCTTACTTTGTTACATGCTTTTCCCCTATCTTTGGTCAGTAGGCATTGTCAATTCCATGGTGCAAGGTCCAGGTTCATCCTTGGGAGTCATGTCCCCTGTTGCCAGGGAGACTTATGTCACTGGATGGCATGTCCCATGTGAGGGAAGGGTAATGCTTTTACTTGCAGAGGTGAGTGGAGAAAGAGAGAGAGAGAGAGAGGCCACATTTAAGCAATAAAAGAGGTTCTCTGGAGCTAACCCTTAGGCATAATTATAGGTAAGCTTAGCTTCTCTGTTACAGAAATAAGTTTTCTAAGAGCAAGCCTCAAGATCAAGGGGCAAGCAGGATTTTTAAAGCAAGGGGCTGGCTTTCAAATATCTGTTCAAGGCAGAAGATACAGATCCTCTTCCCTCAGAGCAGATCCCTAGACAACCTTCGGGGAGACACACAGAGGTCTCCGCCAGCCTCTTTGACAGACAATAGCACCATCTACTGTCCCTCTGTCCCAGAAGAAGGCAGGCCAGGTCCCATTCCAGAGTTTCCTGGTGGGTCCTTTATAACAATAAGCACTGTATTAGTAGGGTTCTCCAGAGAAACAGAATCAGGGAACACTCGCAAATATAAAATTTGTAAAAGTGTCTCACGTGACCGCGAGAATGCAGAGTCCAAAATCTGCAGGACAGGTTGTGAAGCCGACAATTCCGATGGAGGGTCTGGATCACAGGAGAGGCTTGCCGGCCGAAGCAGGAATAGACCCTGTCTCTTCTGAATCTTCCTTAAAAGGCTTCCAGTGATTAGATTGAGCATCACTCATTTCAGAACACACTCTCCTTGGCTGATTACAAATGGAATCAGCTGTGGATGCAGCTGGTGTGATCATGATTTAATTCTATGAAATGTCCTCATTGCAACAGACAGGCCAGCACTTGCCCAACCAGAGCACAGGTACCACCACTGGGCCAAGTCGACACATGAAGTTGACCGTGACAGGTACTACAATCACTTTATTTTTGCTAGGTGCTGATGCTAACTGATGCCAAACAATGAATGATTTAGTGGTTGAAATGCAACTTTGACTTGCTTCGTTTCTAATTTCCCAACTTCTTCAATTCCTGGCAGTAAGTGCATCATTTTCTGAAGTGATTCTTATGGAGCAACTGGTATCTTGGAAATAAACCAAGATCAAGGCAGAGGGCAGAATCTGGTGCCGCATTACACCAACAGGTTTGCATTGGGGAGCGGTGGGTTATTGTGGTGGTTGTCGTCTTCTGTTTTATTACAGAACTTCTCAGAAACTTTAGTGAGCTTATCCAGTGTCTTCTCCACTTACTTGACCATTGACCACTTTCATTCCTCTTGAGAACGTTGATGAATGTTTAAGAGATGCTGGCTTAGTAGCAAATCACTCAGGGATCGGAGTGGACAGCAAGCTGGCACGTCCCAGTAATGATTTGCTCTGAGAGCCACAGTGTTCCAAGTTTTCTCAAAAAAGACCCTATTTATCCCATGAGTACTCGTAGATCACCCCAAGCCCAGGCCACGGGGCCTGTGGGGAAAGTTCTGACCCCTTGTGTGCTGGTTTGAAAGGATGCACGTACCCTAGAAGAGCCATGTTTTAATCCTAATCCCATTTTGTAAAGGCAGCCATTTCTTCTAATCCCTATTTGGTACTGTATGTTTGAATCTGTAATTAGATCATCTCCCTGGAGATGTGACTCAATCAAGAGTGGTTGTTAAAATGGATTAGATGAAGATGTGTCTCCACCCATTTGAGTGGGTCTTGATTAGTTTGCTGGAATCTCATAAAAGAGGAAACATTTTGGAGAATGAGAGAGACTCAGAAAGAGCAGAGAAGAATGACGTAGCCTCAAGAAGCAGAGTCCACCATCCAGCGACCTTTGGAGATGAAGAAGGAAAACACTTCCTGGGAAGCGTCATGAAACAGGAAGCCAGGAGAAAAAGCAAGGATGACACCGTGTTCGCCATGTGCCTTCCAGCTGAGAGAGAAACCCTGACTGTGTTCGCCATGTGCCTTCTCACTTGAAAGAGAAACCCTGAACTTCATCGGCCTTCTTGAATCAAGGTATCTTTCCCTGGATGTCTTAGATTGGACATTTCTAGGGACTTGTTTTAATTGGGACATTTTCTCAGCCTTAGAACTATAAACTAGCATTTTATTAGATTTTCCTTTTAAAAAGCCATTCCGTTCCTGGTATATTGCATTCAGCAGCTAGCAAATTAGAACACTTTGGGAAAACATCCAGACTATTGGGCCTCGGAGGATGGATGTGCCCAATGACCCGTGAGGAGGTAAGTCTCCAAAATGCAGGGGGCAAGTTTGGGGGTAAGGAAGCATGGCTTTATTTGCTGTGTTAGTCAGGGTTCTCCAGAGAAACAGAGCCAAAAGGATGTGTATGTATATATAAATGTTAGGAGATTTATTATAGGAATTGGCTCCTGCAACCGTGGAGATCAGCAAATCTAAACTGCACAGGGTAGGCCATAAGTTGGAAGGAGACATTGAATGCTGCAGGAGGTTGATTGAAGTAAAGATAGAAATTCTTCTCAGTTCTGAAATCCTAAATGTTGGCTTTAAGACCTTCAACTGAGTGGATGAAGAGACTCTTCTCATGGCTGAAGGCATTGTTGATTGTAGATGCAATTAGCATAGATGCAATCAACTAAACAATGATTTAAATCTATCTATAAAATACGCTCACAGGAACAATCAGGCCAGCGCTTGCCTGACCAAACGACTGGACACCATCACCTCATCAGGTTGACATATGAAATTAACTATCACATCTGATTTTGTTTGAAATTCCTTGTGGTAGGCACATTCTGAGGACTGGCTTCCCATTTGGTGGTGGAAATTTAGGTGTGGGATATGGTGCCGCCCCGATCCCAGTTCCTGGAGGTGCTGTGGGAGTGAGCCATGCTGGGCTGGCGGTGAAACTGCAGGACAGAGGAGGGGCTGCAGGAGGAGCTAGGAGTCGAGGGAGCAACCCTACCCACCTCTGGGGGGACGATCCTTTGGCCGATGTGTGCACACTTCCTATTATAACATTCATTTCTCTGGTTTTGGGGGGTACCTCCCTTCGTACTTAACAAATCGTCAGGATTTTTTTTGTTTTTTGGAATATCTCAAAAGGAGTAAAATAGTCCCACATGCTCTAGAGGAGAGGGGAGAGAGGCACTCAAAGGTGGGGAATGAATCCCACTAGAGCCAGGCAGAGAAAACCCACATGCTGGGAGGAACGGCCCACCTGAGAATGAGGGTGTCTGCTCAAAGGCCCCCAGGAGCTGAGCAGGGCTGGACACGGAGGGGGAAATGGGAAGCAGGGTCTGCATTTCAAAGCCTCTGCCTCACCACACCACACTTCCCTCAGCCAGACCTGGAGTTCATTAAACTGGGGTTTGGAGGGTGGCATCACAAGCAGAGGGGACGGTACAAGCAGAAGTCCAGAGGTGAAGCTGTTTTCAATAAGGTCCAGGCTGACTGGATTAGAAATTTGAATTTACTTCTTATGTGTTCCCTGAGACTTCTTTTATTTATTTCTATTTATTTAGAAAAAAATTTTAATTAGATAAGTTGTAGGTTTACAAAAAATCATGTGAAAAATCATGTTCCCATATACCCCCTTTTGTTGACACTTTGCATTAGTTTGGTATCTTTGTTACAATTAATGAAAACTATTACAATTGTACCATTCACTGTCATCCATAATCTACATTAGATGTATTTTTCCCCATATACCATCTTATTATTAACACCTTCCATTAGTGTGATACATTTGTTATAATTCATAAAAGGAGGTTTTTATACTTGTGCAATTAACTATAGTTCATCGTCTGCAAGATTCACTGTATTATACAGTACTATTTTTACTTTAAATTTTTATTCTAGTAACATACATATGATCTAAAATTTTCCCTTGAAACCGCATTCACACATATAATCCAGTGAAGTTAATTATACTCATGATATTGTGCTACCATCACCACCATCCGTTGCCAAACCTTTTCGGACAATCCAAATAGAAATTTTGTACAAATGAAACATTAACTTCCCACTCTCTTCCCTCCACTCCACCCCTGGTAAACTATATTCCAGATTTTAACTCTGTGAGTCTGCTTATTCTAATTATTTCATATCAGTAATATCATACCGTGTCTAGCTTATTTCACTGGGCATAATGCCTTCAAAGGTCTATTCATGTTGTTGCATGTATCAGTCTTTCATTCCTTTTCACAGCTGAATATTCCATCTTATGTGTACATCACATTGCTTAACCACTCATTGGTTGATGGACACATGAGTTGCTTCCATCTTTTGGCAATTGTGAATAATAGCACCATGAACATTAGTGTGCAATTGACCAGAATTATGATTCTTTTACTGGGCTGTATGCCCAGTAAAGGGTTTACCAGGTCATGTGGTATTAATCCCATATTTAGCTTTCTGAGGAACTGCAAAGCTGTCTTCCACAGTGGCTGCACCATTTTACATTCCACCAGCAATGAATGAGTGTTCCTATTTCTCCATATCTTCTGGAACACTTGTACTTTTCTGTTTTTTTTTAAATAGCAGTCATTCTAGTGGATATGAAATGGTATCTCACTGTGGTTTTGGTTTACATTTCCCTAATAGCTTGAGATATTTCATGTGCCTTTTAGCCATTTATATATCCTCTAGAGAAATGCCTATTCAAGTCTTTTGTCCATTTTGTGTTGTCTAATTATTGTTGAGTTGTATGGTTTCTGTATGTATTCTGGATATTAAACCTTTACTGGATATGTGGTTTTCAAATATTTTCTCCCATTGTGTAGTCTGTCTTTTCACTTCTGTGATAAAGTCCTTTGTGCGCAAAAGTTTTAAATATTGATGAGGTCCCATTTATCTATTTGTTTTTCTTTTGTTGCTTGTGCTTTGGGTGTAAAGTCTAAGACACTATTGCCTAAGACAAGATCTTGAAGATGTTTCTCTGTATTTTCTTCTAGGAGTTTTATAGACTTGGTTCTTATATCTACTTCAAGTTAATTTTTGTATAGGGTGTGTGTGCTGGTTTGAAGCTGTTATGTACCCCAGAAAAGCCATGTTGTTTTCATCCTAATCCAATCTTGGGGGATAGACCTATTGTTAGGTGGAACCTTTTGATGAGGTTATTTCCATGGAGATGTGACCCATCCAATTGTGGGTGGGATCTTTTTAAACATTTTTTATTATGAAATACAACATATATGCAGAAAAGCATTAAATTTCAAAGTACATTGCAACATGTAGTTTTAGAATAGATTTCAGAGTTTGGAATGGGTGTATTAGTTAGGGTTCTCTAGAGAAACAGAATCAACAGGGAACACTTGCAAATATAAAATTTATAAAAGTGTCTCACATGACCTCAGGAACGCAGAGTCCAAAATCCACAGGGCAGGCTGTGAAGCCAAAGACTTGGATGGAGGGTCTGGATGAACTCCGCAGGAGAGGCTCACCAGCCGAATCAGGAATGGGGCCTGTCTCCTCTGAGTCCTCCTTAAAAGGCTTCCCTTGATTAGATTTAGCATCACTAATTGTAGAAGACACCCCCCTTTGGCTGATTACAAATGGAATCAGCTGTGGATGCAGCTGACGTGATCATGACCTAATCCTATGAAATGTCCTCATTGCAACAGACAGGCCAGTACTTGCCCAATCAGATAAAACAGCTACCACAACTTGGCCAAGTTGACACATGTCCCTAACCATGACAATGGGTTACTGTTCCACAATTTTAGAGTTTTCCTTCTGGCTGCTCCAAGACACTGGAGACTAAAAGAAATATCAGTATAATGATTCAGCAGTCATACTCATTTGTTAAATCCTATCTTCTCTATTAAAACTCTTCCTTTTCCTTTGCTCCTTTTCCCAATATTTAGAGGTACTTGGGCTTTGCCCTTTCTAACTTTAAGCAGACTTATCTGGCCTTGGGACCCATCTGGAGGTTGTAGATTTCTAGGTGGTAGTCTTAGTGTGTGAAACTTTTGTAGAATCTCAGACAGAGCCCTAGGTGTTCTTTTGGAGTAACAGGAATGGCTTTGGTCAGGGTTTGGCAAAAGAGTGGCCTCTAGAATAGCCTCTGGACTCTATTTGAACTCTTAGCCACTGATGCCTTATTTTATTACATTTCTTTTATTAAATTTTCTTGGTCAAAAAAGTGCTGTTGATCCCACAGTGCCAGGGTGTGGAGGGCGGGGCACAGGTATGCAAGGCAGTGAGTGGTGCGAGTGCTCAGGTGGATAGCGCATGGCGTTGGCGGAGGGGTGGGGGTGGGATGCAGGTGCGCGGAGGTGCAGGGCTTTGGGGGGGTTCAGTTGCAGAGGGCCTGGTTCTGTGGGGCATAGGGGGCAGGATGTGGGTGCATGGAGTGGGGTGTGAGGGCGGGGGAAGTAGGGCACATAGGAGTGGTGGGGGGTCATCACGCATGGGCATGACACATGGGCACCAGGGCACGGGGTGCAGTATGGCTTGCTTCCTCGTCCCCACCTCCCTGTTCATGCACTCTTAGGGCTTTGGGCCTCCGTATGGAAAGGGGAGTGGTAAGCTCTGTGCACTAGCTGAATGGTCTCTATGAACATGGAAAGCAAGCTTACTGGCTTCTGAGTTCCCCAAGGGAGCTCTGGGCTGTGCAGCTGAGCGGGCTGATATCCCAAGTTAGCTGCAGGGACAATTTCCTGGGCATGCCCTCTTGTCCCCAGTGGAGTCCCAGCTGGGCCACTGACTCCGTTCTCTGCATCCCAGTTCCTCAACTTTTTCATCCAGGACCTCCCTATATAGTGTAGGAGATCCTCTCAGGCCATTGCACCCTGAATTCCTGTCCCCACCATTTTCCCATCACTTCTCTACTTGCTCCTTGGAGCAGAGGTAAACTCAGTCTGTCCTATTCTGCCATCTTCCCAGAAGTCCCGGGTGGGACATTTTGATCAGGTTGTTTCCATGGAGATGTGACCCCACCCATTTAAGGTGGGTCTTAATTTACTGGAGTCCTTAAAAGAGCTCATGGAGAAGAAAGCTCAGAGCTGATACAGAGAGCAGATGCCTAGACACAGATGTTTGAAGATGCAGAAAGAGAATTCCCCAGGGGAAGCCAGAACCCACAGGAGCTGAGAGAGCCAGCTGAAACCAGAAGCTGGGAGCAAAGAACAGTGGACACTGCTATGTGCCTTCTATGTGGCAGAGAAACCCCAGGCGCCATCGACCTTTCTTTACAGTCAAGGTATCTTTCTCTAGATGCCTTAATTTGGACATTTTTATGGCCTCAGAACTGTAAACTTGTAGCTTAATAAATTCCCTTTGTAAAAGCCAATCCATTTCTGGTATATTGCATTCTGGCAGCTTTAGCAAACTGAAACAGTGTGAAACAGGAGTCCTCCTTCATTCTTTTGCATCTAGATATCCAGTTCTCCCAGCACTATTTGTTGAAGAGACTATTCTATTCCAATTGAGTGGATTTGGCAGCCTTGTCAAAAATCTGTTGGCAAAACAAACAAATTAAAAAAAGATAAAAAAGGAAGAAAGAATGAAAGGAAGGAAGGAAGAAAAATCAGTTCGCTATAGATGTGAGGGTCTATTTCTGAGCTTTAAATTTGATTCCATTGGTCTTTATATCTATTCTTCTGCAGAACCATGCTGTTTTGGCTACTATAGCTTTGTAATAAACTTTAAAGTAAGGAAGTGTGAGTCCTCTAACTTCATTCTTCTTTTTCAAGATGTTTTTGGCTGTTTGGGGCTGCATAACCTTCTAAATAAATTTGGTAATTGACATTTCCATTTCTGAAAAGTAGGCTGTTGGAATTTTGATTAGGATTGCATTGAATTTATAAATTACTTTAGGAAGAATTGACATCTTAAAGATATTTAATCTTACAATCCATAAACATGGAATGCCCTTCCATTTATTTATGTCTTCTTTGATTTCTTTTAACAATGTTTTGTAGTTTTATGCATACACGTCCTTATATCCTTGATTAAATTTATTCCTAGATAATCGATTCTTGTAGGTGCCCATTATAAACGGAATTTTTTCTTGGTTTCTTCCTCAGCTCACTCATTATTAGTGTATAGAAACACTATTGATTTTTAACATTTGATCTTGTTACCCTGCCACTTTGCTGAATTGGTTTATTATTTATAGTAGCTTTGTAGTAGATTTCTTGGGAATTTATAGAAATAAGATCATATCATCTAGAAATAGAGAAAGTTTCCAATTTGGATGTTTTTTATTTCTTTTTCTTGCCTAACTGCTCTGGCTAGAATTTCCAGTACAATGTTGAAGGACACCAGTGACAGCAGGCATCCTTGTCTTTTTCCCTATCTTAGAGGGAAAGCTTTCAGTCTTTTGCCATTAAGTGCAATGTAAGCTGTGGGTTTTCATATATGTCCTTTATCACGTTGAGGAAGTTTCCTTCTATTCCTAATTTTCCAAGGTTTTTTATCAAGAAAGGATGCTGGATTTTGTCAAATTCCTATTCTGAATCAATTGAGGTGATCATGTGATTTTTCCCTTTGATTTGTTAATGCGATGTATTACTGTAATTGATTTTCTTATGTTAAACCACCTTTGCATATCTAGGAATCAAACTCATTCGATAGTGGTGTAGAATTCTTTTAATGTGCTGTTGAATTCTATCTGCAAGGATTTTGTTGAGGATTTTTGCATCTATATTCGTTAAAGAGATCTGGCTCTGATATGAGGGCGATGATGGTCTCACACAATGAGTTAGGCAGTGGTCCCTCCTGTTCACTTTTTTGGGGAGAGTTTGAGGGAAAAAATGGTATTAATTCTTTGAATGATTGGTAGAATTCACCTGTGAAGCCATTTTGTCCTGGGCTTTTCATTGTTGGGAGGTTTTTGATGACTCATTCAATCTCTTTACTTGTGTGGTAGTTTGGAGCTGTTGTGTACACCAGAAAAGGCTGAATTCTTTTAATCTAATCTTGTGGGTGCAGACCTATTGTGGGTGGGACCTTTTGATTAGGCTGTTTCAATTGAGATATGACCTTGCCCATTAAAGTTGGGTCTTAATCCATTACTGGAGTCCTTCATGAGAGAATAAAAGACAGAAAAGCTGAGAGAGCTTAGAAAGAGAGCAAAAACCACCCAGAGATGTTTGGAAGCACTCAGAGATGCCCACATGACAGAGGGACTTGCACTTCTTAAGCAAGTACATAAACATGGGCATAAAATTTATGTCTTTCATAAGAGTTAGGGAATTTTCAGCCATTATTTCCTCAAATATTATTTCTGCCCCCTTTCCCTTCCCTTTTCCTTCTAGCACACCCATAGCATGTATGTTTGTGTGCTTCATGCTGTCACATAAATCCCTGAGACACAGCTCAATTTTTTCTATTCTGTTCTCTGTTATTCTGACTGTATGATTTTGATTGTCCTGTCTTCTAGTTTTCTGAGTCTTCCTTCTACCTTTTCAAATATGCTGTTGTATGCCCCAGTGTATTTTTAATCTCTATTATTGTGACTATCATCCCCATAACTTCTGTTATGTTTCCTTTTAGACTTTCAAATTCTTCTTCATGCTCACACGTTGTCTTCTTAATATCCTTTAGCTCTACATCCATATTTTCTTCGTGTCCTTAAGTTGATTCAGGAGATTTGCTTAAACTTCTTTTATTGTTGTTCCAAATTCTCTGTCTCCTTTGAAGTTTAATTTATTCCCTCAACTGAACTGTTCCTGTTTCTTAGTATGGCTTGTAAATTTTTGTTGATGTCTATTATCAGATTATCTTGATGATTTAACCCTGGAGGTCAGTTTCTCTCTCTTGTCTTGGGTTTTATTGTTGATTGGCTTTGTGTTAAAGCTCTGCTTTGATGCTTAGTCCAATTTATTCTGGACCTTTAGAGTATCCTGTGTTTGTTCAGATTTTCTCAGCTCTTCTTCATCTGATTAATGCCCTGGATATGTGGTACAATTTTTAAGATTCCACTTTTACTGCAATTGTTTCACCTCAAGGAGAAAGCTTCCTTTCCTCTCTTCCTTCTCTAGGAATCTTGATCTGTTCTTTTTGTTTTCATGCAGAATTTTCTCCCCAACTCCGAAGATTTTTTAAAATTCTCTCCCTTACTCAGTGCCCCCTTTTCCTTACACCTTTCAGTTCTAGGACCCATCCTGTCTTACAGCAGTTCAGTCCCCCCACCTTTTTTTACAGTGAGGCTTATCTGCCTTCAATTTCTTCCCTGTTAGGGTATGCCACCCTCAGGAGATAGATGGGGTCAATTCAGGAAAGTGGGTCAATCCAGAAAAGTCCATTTTGCATTTAGGTGATTCAATAAATAGAAACTGGATTGAGTACTCACAACATTTGCCCATAGTTCTCCTGCAGTCTCCCTCTCTCTCTCTTTTTTTTTTCTCCCCTGGTGGCCTTTCTGTATTCAGCCCAATTCAGTGTCTTGTGTTCTACATCGTGTCTCTGAGGACTTGGGTCTTTGTGCCTAGATATGTGTGGGGTTCTATCTCGCTGCTGTGAGTGGCCCTATAGCCTGCATCCATGGCACGAGTGACACAGGCCTTGCTGCCTCTACATTGTGTGGAACCAAGTGAGGGGGAGGGGTATGGACTGGTGGGTCTGGGACAGGAATTTCCTACTTGATCAACAGATTATTTTTCTTTTTCTTTGATTCAGCATTTGTGGATTCTTTTCCAGTCTTTCTCATCCTCAAGGGTTCTAACCAAGTGGGATTTGCCCTTTTATCACCTGATTCTGAGAAGAAACTTTTCCAGGGGATGTCTTATGTTGCCACATTCCCCCTGAGTCTTCTTTTTTTAAAAAAATAATTTTATTGCAGTTTCTTCACACATGTACTGTCCATCCAAAGTGCACAATCGAAGGCTCACAGTATCATCACATACTTGTGTGTTCACCACCAGGCTCATTTTCAAAACATTTGCGTCACTCCAGAAAAGGTTAACAAGAAAAAAGAAAAAACTCATACGTCCCATATCCTTTGAATCTTGACCTTGTGCATTCACTTATCCATTAGCTCATCTCCCCATACATCATATCCGTCCATGGGTCCACCTGGGGTCAGTTTCTCTGCTTGGTGTTGAGGACTCAGAGGAGAAGCTGTGGACACTCTTCCCCAGGTTATAGACCCAATGGCGGTTCTCCATGTGTCTTGATGACCAATCACTCTAACTAACCTCTCTTGTCTGTGAAATCATACTCATCTTTCAAGATTCATCTTTCCAAGCATCCCCCCTCTGCAAAGTTCTTCCTGAGGACAGTTCCCTACATCAAAGCCCTACCCATGTCTTTCCCTCCAATACACACCCCATCTCTCCCTTCTGGCTCAAGCTATGCTCTACTGAACTGGGGAGAAATTACAACTGGGGGGAAATGACAAACCTAGACACACAAGAAATGTTACTTTTCTTTATTCTGATTCTAGCCTCTACTTTGGTAGAATATGGTTTTCCCCATTCCCTTAGGGCTGAGGCTGAATTTTAGGGAAGGGAGAGCATCTGGTCCTTGATGTCATTTGTTAGTGCAGGTCATGGGATGTAGGGGTGGGAGTGGGAGAAAATACCTCATCCTTGTTGCCCGATCTCCTGAGGTCTGACTGCTGTCCTTTCTCCTTCTGTGACATTCTTGGCTCTTAGAAATTGTTCTGTTGATCATCTTCTCATGATCCCTTCTGTTTAGATGCCCACTGTAGCCATTTCTTTCTAAGATTATCCCTGTTGCCTTTCAAGGGTCTCTACCAGGAGACACAGACTGATCTAGAATCAGAAGCCTCTTCCAGGCTCAGCCTGAAGGCAACCTGCAGAACCCTCTCTTTTAGACCCACCCAGCTTTACCCAACTCATTGCTGCCCCAACTCCCCTCCTTCCCAATAGTCCAGGGAATGTTTTTTTCTAAAGGGTGGGAGACTGGTGGTGGGGTGTCTTAATGAAACTTCTTCAGAGAAACAGAACCAGCAGGATTCCAAGACTCCAGTCTTGTTTTGTTTCATTTTGTTTGCCATTACAATTTAGATTCTTTTTAGGCTTTTAAGCAGTTGATTCTCCCCAGCAGGTGAATGCTAATGAATCTACCTAATTGTCTAATAAGAGAAAACACAGGCAATTCACAGAGTCAGATAATAAATTATAGGTTACAAGGGCTGAGGAGGGTGGGGAGTAAAGGGAAGGGGGAGTTATAATGTAATGGGTGCAGAGTTTCTGTTTGAGGTGATGAGAAAGTAGTTGGGGTAATAGATGTTGGTGATGGCAGCACAATATTGGGAATGCAATTAATAGCACTAAAATATACTTGGAAGTGGTTAAATTAGAAAATTTTGAGTTGTATATAATAAAAAGTTAAAAAAAAAAAAAAAAAACACAGGCAACTATACACCCGGCATCCCCAGGGTCACTTGTACCAGATGACCAGGGAATTTGTACCTTCTGTTCATTATCTCTTTCTCTTTCTGGGTTCAACCCAGACCAGCCCGTGGTGGTGTGCACAGAGCTGGAAAACAATGATGGAGATGGCCCTGTTCCTCTTCACACATCCTTGTCCAGGCTTCCTAAGCTGAAAAGGGGGGAACTAAGGGAAAAGGTAGTTTTAACCCAGAAATATTAAAAAATTTAATTATTACGTGAAGATGAATTGGAATCATACTATTATTTTACTGGACTGGATATTTTCGTGCCAAAACCAAGGGGATATTTGCTTACTATGTATAACTGACAAAGATATAGGATCTATCTAAAATTTTTATCTAGGAGTTTTTAAAAATAGCCTACAGAGCAGGTTTAACAGCAAATGGAAAAAGTATGAAGTTGGTTTCTATCTACATTTATGAGTCCAGTTCATTTAAACAGCTGATTAAATGTGTTTTAAAAGATCTCTCTTTTGTTGTGTAGAGGGTTGTATTCGTCAGGATAGGTTAGGTTGTGGTGCAGTAACAAGTGAACCCAAAGTCTCAGTGTACGAATGCATAAAAGTTTATTTCTTGCCCTTGTAAAATCCACTGCAAGTCTGGAAGCTCTCAGGGACACCCCTTTTCTAAACAGAGGCTCAGGCAAGTAGGTGGGTTTTATCTTGTGGTCATACCTTCAGGATTACCAAATACTGGGACAAAGGATGAAGGACTGTAAGGTCAAACCTGGGCTTTTCATTTTGCTTTTCAGCTTGTTATTGCCTTCATCACTTCTGCTCACAGTCCTGTTCAGTTCAAGGGTTGCTGGCAGGTATGAGAAAACATGGATATTCTGTGAATGTTAAATATGTATGCTACTAGAGTAGGAGGCTGTGACCTGGAGCAGAGTCAGGAATAATACCAATGATGCTATTGCTATAGAGATTATAGTCAATAGATATTTTGAAGGTAGAGTGGAGAGGATTTTGCTGCTAGTTTGGAATTGAGAATAACTGATAGGTTTTGGTGGTGGTCTCATTTACCGAGATTGGAAAGCCTGAGGAAGGGACTAATTGCTTATGTGAGTAGGAAGATTTAGATTAGTTACGGATATATTAAATCGAAATGCCTCTTGGACAGAAGAGTAGACCTGTTGAGTAAGAAGGTGAATACACATTTGGAATTCAGGGGAGAGGTCCAGCTGGAGAAAACAATCAAGGATGAAGGCTGAGAGAAATGAACGAACTGCAGAAAAGAGCAAAGTTCGGTTCATGAACTTTAGGGCAAGAAACTTTCTCCGTAACATAAAAGTGCAAGGTGAAGCAGCTGATGTTAAATCTGCAGCAACTTATCCAGAAGACCTGCCTAAGACAATTGATGGAGGTGAGTACACTAAACAACAGCATTTCAGTGTAGATGAAGCAGACTTACACTGGAAGAAGATGCAATCTAGGATTTTCCTAACTAGAAAGGACAAGGCAATGCCTGGCTTCAAAGCTTCAAAGGACAGGCTGATTCTCTTGTAAGGAGTTAATGCAGCTGGTGACTTGAAGTTGAAGCTAATGCTCATTTACCATTCCCAAAATACTGGGACCCTTAAGAATTATGTTAAATCTACTCTGCTGTGCTCTATAAATGGGACTACAAAGCTTGGATGCCAGCACATCTGTTTACAATATGGTTTACTGAGTATTTTAAGCTCACTGTTGAGAATATTGTTCAGGAAAAAAAAAGATTCCTTTCAAAATATTACTTCCCATTGACGTGCACTTGATCACCAAAGAGCTTTGATGGAGATATACAGTGAGATTAATGTTGTTTTCATGCCTGCTAATACAACATCCACTCTGTAGTACATGGATGGATCAAGGAGTCATTTCACTTAACAAGCTTTAAGAAGTACATTTTATGAGACTATAGCTGCCTTTGATAGTGATTCCCCTGATGGATCTGAGAAAAGTCAATTGAAATCCTTCTGGATGCCATTCAGATATTTGTGATTCATGGGGGAAGGTAAAAATATCGACATTAATAGGAGTTTGGAAGAAGTTTATTCCAGACTTCTTGGATGACTTTGAGGGATTCAAGAATTCAGTGGAGAAAATAACTACAAATGTTGTAAAAACAGCAAGAGAACTGGAATTAGAAGTGTACCTTGAAGATGTGACTGAATTATTGCAATCTCATGATAAAACTTTAATGGATGAGGAGTTGCTCCTTATGGGTGAGCAAATAGAGTGGTTTCTTAAGATGGAATATACTCCTGGTGAAGATGCTGTGAGCATTGTTGAAATAGCAACAAAGTATTTAAAATAAAAACATAAATTTAATTTATATAACAGCAGCAGAGTTTGAGAGGATTGACTTCAATTTTGAAAGAAGTAAGTTCTACTGTGAGTAAAATACTATTAAAAGCATTGTATGCTACAGAGAAATCTTTTGTGAAAGGAACACTCAATCAATGTGGCAAACTTCATTGTCTTATTTTAAGAAATTGTCACAGCCATTTCAACCTTAAGCAACCACCACCCTGACCAGCCAGCAGCCATCAACACTGAGGCAATACCCCCCACCAGCAAAGAGGCCGTGACTCACTGGAAGATCAGGGGTGGTTGGCATTTTTTAGCAATATAGTATGTTTTAATTAAGGTACATACATGGTTTTTTTAGGCATAATGCTACTGAAAACTTGAAGTACAGTACTGTGTAAACATACATGTACTGAGAAACAAAAAAAATCATGTGACTTGCTTTATTGCAATATTCCCTTTATTGTGGTTGTTTGGAACTGAACCCACAATATCTCTGAGGTACACCCCAAATGGAATCAGAAAACAAGTGACCTTTTGTGTCTACATTCATTCACTCAGCCTAACTCAGTGTTCATTAATGTTGTAGCATGTATCGGTACTTCATTGCATTTTATATCTGAAGAATATTCCATTGTGTGGATACACCACATTTTGTTTCCATTCATCAATTGATGGATATTTGGGTTGTTTCCACCTTTTGGCTATTGTGAATAATGCTGCTATGAATATTCATATTTAAGTATTTACTCGAATATCTGCTTTCAATTCTTTTTTATATATACCTAGCAGTAGATTTGTTGGGTCATGTGGTAACTCTATGTTCAACTTTTTGAGGACCTGCCAAACTGCTTTTCATACCAGCTGCACTATTTTACATTCCCACTAGCAATGTTTGAGGGTTCTAATTTCTCCAATTCTCACCAACACTTGTTATTTTCCTTAAGAAAATATTATAGCCATTCTAGTTTATGTGAAGTGATATATCATTGTGGTTTTGATTTACATTTCCCTAATGACTAATAATGTTGAGCATTTTCTCGTGTGTTTATTAGACATTTGTATACCTTCTTTGGAGAAATGTCTGTTCAAGTCCTTTGCCCATTTTTAAATTGAGTTGTTTGTCTAAAAATGTTGTTGAATTGTAGGAGTTCTTTATATATTTTTTCTTCTGGATACTAGACATTTACCAGATATATGATTTTCAAGTATTTTCTACCATGCTATGAGTTGTCTTTTCACTTTCTTGATAATATCCTTTGATGCAGAAAAATTTTAAATTTTGAGAAAGTCCAATTTGTTTATTTTTGTTGTTGTTGCTTGTGCTATTTGTGTCATCTTAAGAAACTACCGTCAAGTCCAAGGTCCTGAAGATTTTTCCCTATGTTTGTTTCTAAGAGATTTACAGTTTTAACTATTATATTTAGGTCTTTCATGTATTTTGAATTAATTTTTGTATATGGTGTGGGCTAAGGGTCCCAACTTCATTCTTTTGCATGTGGCTATCCAGTTGTTTTCCCACCGTTTGTTGAATGACTGTTCATCCCCCCACGGAACGGTCTTAGTGCTCTTGTTGAAGATCAGTTGACCATAAATGCTTAGTGTTGGGGATTGAATCATGTCCATCACCAAAAAAACACGTTCAAGGATGAATCTGTGTTCCTCTGAGTACAAACCCATCTGTAAATAGGGCCTTCAAACATGTTATTGTTAGTTTAAGGTATGGACTCATTTGTGAATATTATCTTCAAGTTCCTATTTAGAGATAAGGCCAAATCGAATAAGGGCGGACCTTAATCCAAATGACTGGAGTCCTTATACCTAGAAGAAATTTGAATGCACAAGTCAGAAGAAGCCAGAAGTCAGTGAGAATCACAGAAGCAGACACTAGAAGAGAGAGAAATATCATCATTGGATAGAGGATTGCTGGAATGCTACAGAATCCGAAAGAAGGCAAGCCCTGCCAATATTTTGATATTGGACTTCTAGCATCCAAAACTGCAGCACAATAAATTCCTGTTGTTGAAGCAACCCATTGTGTGGCATTTATTATAGCAGCCCTGGCAAACTGAGACATAAAGGTTTATTTCTGGACTCGCTATTCTATTCCATTAATCTATATATGTGTTTTTGTGCCAGTTCTACTGTCTTGGTTACTGTTGCTTTGTAGGAGATATTGAAATAGGGAAATGTGTGTCCTCCTACTTTGTTCTTCTTTTTCTGGATTGTTTTGATTATTCTGGGTTCCTTGTCCATATGATTTTAGACTTATCTGTCAATTTCTACAGAGAGGTTAGCTGGGATTCTGATAGGAGTTGTATTGAATCTGGAGATCAGTTTGGGAAGTATTGCTATCTTATCAATGTTAAGTCTTCTTTAATTTCTTTCAGCTGTGTTAGTTTTCAGGCTTAAGTTTTGCATCTCCTTTGTTATGCTCATTCCTAAGTATTTTATTATTTTTGATGTATTATAATTAGAATTGTTTTCTTAATTTCATTTCAGATTGCTCATTAGCTGGTATGTAGAAACATAACCGACTTTTTAGTGTTAATCTTGTATTCTGCAACCTTGTTAGATTATTTTATTTCTGCTAATAGGTTTTTATGACTTCGGAATTTTCTATATATACAATCAAGCCATCTGTGAATAGAGATAGTTTTACTCCTTCTTTTTCATTTTTGATACTTTTTATTTCTTTTTCTTGCCTCGTTGCTCCAGACAGAACTTCTAGTACAATGTTGATTAAAAGTGGTAAGAGCAGGCATCCTTGTCTTGTTCCTGATCCAATAAAAGACTTCCAGTTTTTCCACCATTGAGCATGATATTAGCTGTGGGTTTATTTTATATATGCCCTTTACATGCTAGGGAAGTTCCCTCCTATTCCTAGTTTATTTTGTTTTGCTATTTTAAATAATATTTTCTTGTGTTTTTACCATGAATGGATATTAGATTTTCCAATGCTTTTTCTGCATCAATTGAAACAATCGTGTTTTTTTTCTCTCTTTCATTCTATTAATCTGGTGTATTACATTGTTTTACTTTCATATGTTGAACCATCCTTCTATTCCTGGGATAGATCCCACTTGGTCATGGTACATAATCCTTGAGGTAGGTTGAATTATGTACCCCGAAAAACATGTGTTTTCAATCTTAATCTCCATTCCTATGAGTGTAAACTCATTGTAAATAGGATCTCTTGAAGATTTTATTTTAGTTAAGGTGAGGCCCAATTGAACAAGGATGTACCTTAATCTGAATACTGGAGTCCTTTATAAATAGAAGAAAGTCAGATATAATCAGAGAAAGCCACAGGAAGGAGCTAGAATCAGAAGGGAATAGAGAAGACATCATCATGTGATGGAACTTCAAGGATTGCCAGTAAGCCAGCACCAGAATGCAGGTCTTCCAGGAGAAAGCAAGCTTTCTATTATTAAAACTGTAAGACAATAAATTCCCATAGTTTAAGCCAACCCATTATGTGGAATTTGTCATAGCAGCCAGGAAACTAAGACAGTCATTTTAATATTTGGCTGGTAGCTTTTATTTTGTTGAGGATTTTTGCATCTGTATTCATAAGAAATGTTTTTCTGTAGTTTTTTTTTCCTGTGATGTTTTGTCTGGCTTTGGTACCAGAGTTGTGCTGGCCTCATAGAATGAGTTAGGAAGCCCATGTGTTTATGTCCATTTGGCTTTTCTACATTTCCCTGAGTCATTTTTGGTAGTTTGTGTGTTTCTAGGAATTTTTTCGTTTCATCTAGGTTGTCTTATTTGTTAGCATACGGTTGTTCACGGTATTCTTTTATAATCTTTTTCATTTCTATAAGGTCAGTAGCAATTTTCCCGCTTTCATTTCTGATTATAATAATTTGAATCTTCATTTCTTTTTTCTTAGTTTAGCTAAATGTCAACTTTGTTGATCTTTTTCAAGAACCAACTTTTGGCTTGTTGATATTATTGTTTTCTATTCTCTATTTCATTCATTTCTGTTATTATCTTTATTATTTCCTTTCTTTGGCTAGCTTTGGTTTTATTTTGCTCTTCTTTTACAAGTTCTTTAGGATGTAAAGTTAGATTGTTGATTTGAGATATATATGATGTTTTTAAAAATCTTTTTGTTTTGAAATACTTTCAAGCTTACAGAACAGTTACAAAAGTTACATAAACCCCACATAGA